>JAJJMA010134882.1:0-28192 GCA_023529015.1 Papaver nudicaule
CACTAGCATGTAACCATTAAGAAAAAATTTAAGATGACTTTTATGAATATTTCATACCGCCACCGGACAATTATACCTAATATTCTCTTTGCTAGTTTAGAAAGTAAGCACCTACCTCGGATGAAGTCCTTGAATTAGAATTCACAGTTATAAACTTTCCATCCTTTGTGCTTGTGATATCAACACAATAACTCGAATCACTTTCTGTGAATATTGGAGAAACATCTGCAGCATCTGATCCAAGCCTTGTGCAAAATACCCTGCCAATAAAAAAATGAATTGAGAAACTACTATGACAATAGATGTCAACGGTTGAAAACACAGAAAAGAACTTGCTTGTAAGGCCGTTGTGTCTCATCGGAGACTGTATAAAATAAAGTTTGACTGTCTTTGGCCCATGCCAGGCTAACCACTCCATCAACCCTCACTTTCGGAAGAATGTGTCCGGTCCTATGATCTTTGATTTGAAGCATGAAATTCTCGCTCCCAGTGGTGTCTAGAGTGTATGCAAGATAGTTGTGATCAGGCGACACACGACATGTTCCCACATGAACATAACCTGACATTTGGTTCAGTAAGAGTTCAAACCATGTTTTCATGAACTTAGAACAAGTAACACTACAAAATTGCCACTTTGATTGCTTCACCTAGGTTATCCATGAATCAAACTATAAAAAACACACTACGCTATCCAAATTTAAAGACACCCCAGAATGAATTAACAAGCATACCAAACTGCTCAGCAATTTAAAGACACTAAGCTATCTAAATCTTAAGACACCCCAGATTAAGTTAACAAACATACCAAACTGCTCAGCAATTTCATTCCAATCCAGCAATTTTTCAGGTCTTTCAGTACCTGCACCTACAAATTTAGCAACTGCGTCCATCCAACTATTGTCGCGCCTCTTCAACTTCCTACACAGAACTGGGTATTCTTTCCCCTCGGGCATGCAGTGATAATACAACCTGTCCCAACATAAACAAGCCCCTAATAAGTAAAAACCAAATTTGTGACAAAAATGCTTAAAAATTGAGGTTTTTGTTACAAAGTTTTTAACTTTAAGCAATAAAATAATAAGGAGAGAATAAATTGAACAAACCAGGGTCCCCAACGTTCAGGAGGAGTAGAAATTTTAGGTGGCATTCGACTTTTCATCTCTGAAAGTAATTTCTGCTGTAATTTTTTGGTATCAGCCATGAAAGCTTCAGTGTAAGAGTTTTCTTGGTTTAAGTAACTTGACAAATCTGGATCCTTTGTGTTTGACATCCAATGATAAGGATCTTCCCATTGAACCCCATGAGCAGAATGTTTGTAAGAAACTTTTTTAGGAATCGGAGGAGATAATAGGTTCTCGTTGTTACAAAGAGAAGAAAATGATTTGTGAAGTAAGAATAATGGGTTATAGGAATGTAAAGAGGGTTTCCTGAGTATAATCAGATTAGAGAAAGAAATTTTGAGATTGAGAAATGTGGGTGAAACCATTGATTGGAGAGACTGGAGAGAGAGTGAACAGAAACCTGCTAAAACCCTTTAAAAACTTTGTGAAACGGGTGCAGCGTGCAGGTAATTGTTCTTCCTGTTTTGAGAACATCCCAAGGGTCTAAAGTTGCCAAATGGTACGAAGACACCTCCTATTGGCTTTAGGCCTCTTCCTATGCATGCGGCAAGTGAGGTTTTTCATTTTTTTTGGCCAGATTTGCGCCACTATGTGGCAGGCTAACATTGGCAAATTTACCAGGTAAATTGGTAAATTTACACGGCTGAGGGAGAGTATCTCGCTGATGATATACTATATCTGACGAGATTTTCTATCCGACGGTACAAATTTCATTGCCTATACAATCTCAATATCACCTCCAATTCAATTGGCACATTTTTTTTCTTCTCTTCTAAATCTTTCACAAAATTTTATTTCTAGACCACTTCTAATCTTATAATTGTCTAAAACAAACATTACAATCTTAAATAATAATACTCTTAATCCATTTCATAATACTTGATAATTCACTAATAGCTTCTACTTCTTTAGTTTTGAAAGAATACATAACTAGTTAACTAGATTACACGGTAGGGCCCGACTGTGAATCTAAAAATACTTGTTGTTCCTGAATCATTCAACAATGATTTATTGGCGTTACTCAAGAACAGTTTATACTTACAAATTACTTGCAGCTGTTCAAAATGGTTAAAACTGTATCTGATCCATGGGCCATTCTTCTTCGCCCGCTCATGACCCACTCAAAACCCGTTTCTCTGTGAAAAATTGAAACTCTGAAATCTTTGAATGTTGATCAAATTTCTCAAAATTTATTTCAACTCACATGTTCAGTAACGACCCTTAACCATCTAATGCAAAAATATAAATAAGAAAAACTACATAAATTTCGCTTTTTTTTTTAAAGAAATTTCAAGAACCTTTCGTTTTTAATGAAAATTTCAATCCGAAAAATTATGATCATGGATGATATCTACCTAAGTTTGTTTCAATTATGATATATATAACGATTAAGAGTTGTCAGTTGCAAAAAAATTTGAAGAAAAAAAAAACGATCGAGAATCGATCAATTTCGAGAATTTAATTTTTCCGATTTCGTTCCTGACATCCAAGTTCGTTCCTGATAGATTACACCCAAGTCACCCTATAGAAGCCTCTCTAACGGTTAGCGATAACCTCCTATCCAAGAAAAAATTGAAAAAATGGAAAAACGGATATGTGTGAAACTTAAAGAAAGAAAAACAGTATAAACTAGATGACCGCTGATACGGTGGACGGGCCGCCCGCCCGAAGAAGTCGACAAAACCGACAAAGATGAGCCTTGGGCTTCTACGTGGTATGGAGCTAGAAGCATCCAGCTTTTGAGACTCAGCCAGATCGATGAGCCTTGGGCTTTTACGGGGTATGGAGCTAGAAGCATCCATATGCCTAATCAACTTTGACATTACTGTGTATGCTTCGGTTACCTGCAATCACAGAGGATATATGATTGTCATGTAACGTGTAAAGAGAGTCACACTAATATATCATATGAATTTATACTACTTCACTAACCTATTTACTAACAAAAGGAATATGCAAATATCAACAGCAGGTGTGGCAATTCAACCTTGTACATCAGCAGCAATTTGAATCAAAATATAGTTACGTGAAACAACTTATTGGAAACTGTGGCTGGCAACTTGTCAATGTAACACTATAACTTTTCTAATTTGGATTTCTCTTGTTAATTTATCTGACTGTCATCATATGTTTTATTTTGTGGCACTGACACAATAAATGCTACTACCATGTATACTAAGAAGGGTCAATTTTTCATTTCAAGCAGAGATGCATTTTCAGGTTTCGCACTCAATATATACTCTGGAAACTGCTGCTTGGCTTAGTTGACTAGCTTCCCGCCCAAATTTGACCTGTATTTGGCATGGTAGTACCGTACACAATGACACATGGTTCTTTTGCAAGTGAAGTGATGCTACAGTAACTTTCATTGGAAACAGACTCAAGATGATCAACCCAAAGAGAGATGCCCCGCAGATCAGAGAGGCTACCTCAGAAGGTTGAATGATGAATCCCAACTAAACTGGCGGAGTAACAGATCTACGCTTTGCATAAACTACAGCTACGTTTCTAAGTGTTCAGAACCTACAGCTACACTAGTAATTATAATCATGGAGGTATGATAAACTGAGGCACATAAACACCGTACACCAGAAATCGAGGAAAAGGTTACCTGCCGGACGGGTTCTGGAACATGATACTTGCAGGTGAACTTCAGAAGCTCAATTGCACTGTCAAGTGATATGCTGTGGCCAATCGATACATATATGGGCTTCAATGAATCATGAGTTGATCACAGTGCCTGCATAATAGCAGTCAAAACTATGATGCTGCACTAAATTTCAGAAATGAAGTTAAAATGCAACATCAACTTAATGTAAACTAGTTACTTACCATTCCCCATATGCGACCAGAAGATCCAGTTAAAGTGATCAGATCTCTAGAAAATTTGCTTCTGTTTCTAGCAATTTCCTAACTCCAGATTGTGTAAGACCATCCACGTGATGTAGCTAAAATGTATATCAAACTTTCTCAGCTCAGAACTTAAGAAAGCTTCATAGAACGAGGCAATATCAATTGGTCTAGAAAAACTCACATTTTTCTCTATCCCAATAGTAGGGATATCAGCGGTAACACCAAGATGACAAGCTAGTCCAAAACCTACACACTACAATTTTTCTAGATTTAGTAATTCCGTCAACATATATGCTTAACTTTGCTCCAAGGAATTTTGTCGAACAACTAAAATGTATGTGATGCAACACCAATAAAGCAGCAAACCAGGGTCAAATTTTTACAAACCCGTTATACAAAATGGAATTTGATAATATTAAACAGCTAGTAACGAAATTGAGTAACTGTGCGTTACAGTCCTAATGAGTAGCAAATCAAGATTAATTTTAAATTTATTATCAAAAGGGCAAACACTTGAAATTGAGTAACCAAAGTATAAATCAGTCGACTTACCAATCAATTGATCGTCAAATGGAGAATTGGGAAACCCAATTGTGCTCTAATGCTTAGAACACGATTCAAGTTGTTTTTTGTTGATTTTTAGAGTTTGAATCACATAAATTGGAATTTGATTCAGGAAGAATTAGGGCATCAAGGTTGCAGCAAAGAATTTGAATAAGTTTGGGAAAGAATTAGGGCATGAAAGTTTAAGAAAAGAATTGACTTCTGCCATTAATGGCGATGGTGGTGAGCTGATGTATGTTAGTGGGATGATGAAGAAGAAGAAGAAGAAGAAGAAATGGAGGACGAAGAAGAGAAAGAAATCGAGAAAAAAAAGTTTAAAATTTGGGAGAAGGTTGGATTCGAACTCGGAACCTCCGAGTCATTTTGAGATGTTTTGACAAAAATACCCTCAACAATTTAATTTATGACCCGGTTTTTCTGATTTTTGGTTTTCCACATCTATCCTCCATATTTTGGTATATCTACTAAACTGTCTAAACGAAAAAAACAAAAAAAAAACAAGGAGGGGTAACTTAGTAATATCAGGTGGACACCAAAAACACCAAATCCAATCTTTTTGTGCTAAATTGAAAAAAAAGTCACTATTCATTTGACACAAAGTCACCATATATAGGGTCCTCCCTCGCTTCGCTCGGTCGGCCCAATTACAACCAACCCAATTAACATTTAAATTGAAGACTAACTTTGTTTGTAACTCTAGAAAACAACTCTAAACAGGTAACTTTTCCTCAGGAACTAATCCAATTAATGATGCCTCAACATCATGTTAGATAGTTTTTGAGCACTCAATAGTGTAGTCAATGTCAAGTAACTAGATAGTTTTTGATCACCCAATACTAACAGTATACTCATCGTCTTTAAGGCTTAAAATTAATATCAATGATAACTAGAGCATTTACCGGACCTTTGACATGAATTTTAATCTCTGATAAATTTTAACCCATCTTAGTAGACTGAGCTACTTCAATAAGACCACCACATCTAACACAAATAGTTTCGAAAGTTTTAGTATTCGCTAGACTCACCGATTTTACGAGTTGCGCTATTTCTCTCTAGCTTACACCTAAATGCCTTATATTATCTCTTCTAGATAATATCTCTTTATCAAAAGACCTTATCTTCTTCCCTTCTTCATCAAGAGAAACCAAAGTATGTACTCCTCAATAATGAAGGACCTTTTAGAAGTAGCATTGGTAAGTTCCTTTTAGAAGCTTATAATCAAATCTTTCTAGTTTACAGTTTTCTAACAAGTTTTAAGTATTTTGTTGTCATTATTGTTGTTCCTTCTTTCAAGAACACATTACGCACCACAAGAAAGAAAAGATGATGACATGAAATTTAATTTTGAGAAACCGAAAATGAGATTAAAAGTTTTTGCATTGTTACCGATCGGGAAACTTTTTATGGATAACCTAATATTTCCTCGGTCCAAAAACTGTTTATGGATAGTAACATTGCAAAACTAATTTCCAAATTAAATTTCCATATGTACCAGTCAGAAAAGATAAGCTCTTGTCGTATAAATAGTGGTGGTAATAGTACAAAGCGAAAGAGGGAAACTTCAACTTCCGCCGACGAGGATTGATGTTCAAGAAGAGATTACCAGTCAGAAAAGAAAAGTTTGTCTCACAGAAAGAATGCAAGAAAGAGGGAAGCTTCAACTTCCTTAGACGAGGATGAAACAAGTATAAGTATACGCTCAAGAAGAGATCATACTTTCTCGGATTATGATTCGAAAATTGAAGATCCTCTCCTAAAAAAAGAGGTAGAAGAAAACGTTCAAGAAAAGAGAACAGTGATTCTGGTGATGGCATGAACCCAAAGCACTCAAGAAAAACATAAAAGAGAAGATCTTCTCATAAAAAGTCTCCTAAAAAGAGCGGTAGAAGAAAGACGTTCAAGAAGAGAGACATTGATTCTAGCGATGGCATGAACCCAAAACACTCAAGAAAAACAGAAAAGATAAGATTTTCTCATATATAGAATGGTAGGGGTAAAAGGACAACTAGATCACCTGGAGAAGGCACACGGAAATCATCTTGGCATGCCACGTCTCGATCACAGGTATGAGTGATATCCATAAACTTGACAAAGTTTTGTATGTTTTTAATTTATTTCCAAACAATTTCTGAATTATAGGAAAAGCTTCCAAATAACCCTGTTGCAATTCGTGCAGAGACAAAGGAGTTTCTAGGTTAATACCTACCTCTTATCTGTTTTTATAGTCATGTAGCTGTTATCAGTTGCATTTATATTATGTTACTATAAAAAAATCTTTATAGGAGCGTCCTGTTTATTTTGCAATTCAGCGCTTCAACCATATATTATCTGGGAGCTTCATATCTTCGAAGACAAATGCCTGTGGATGGTAATAACTTTTACGGTTAAACTTTTTTTCTTTTTTCTTATGTGTGTGAGATTAGATAATATCATTTTTAATGAAACTTAGGTCAGCTCATTTTTTTGTTTTATTTGTATTACTAAGTTAAAAATCTGATGGACAGGAATACTCCACCTTCACTGTAAAAGTGTTTTTCTTGTTGCCGGTGGGAGGGTTGTGATATTATCGACCGGGTTTCTAGTTTCAAACTGTTATCATGTACCGGTAAAATTAATCTTGTAAAATTTTTTCGATAAATTATTGAAAATCTGTCTATGCTTTCTTGGTTACAAATTTGCAGCATATAACATTGTTTGTTTACGAAGTTCCAGGGTAGCACCAGACAGGAAATCTGATGTGACATGTGAGAGAACAATTACGGTTAGACTGGTTTAATTTTTTATTTTTGATTTTTTTTTAGGGAAGAACTAAGAACATATAATTGTATGATTGATTGTTGCAGTCTGTTGTAATTGATCTTAATGCTAACTTTGTTTCAAATTCTCACCCTTCACATATTGGATTTTGGAATCAACGTCGGAATGTACATTAATGTAAGTAATTCACTGGATATCTGGTTGTGGTTATATGATGTTTCTGTTAACTCTGGGTTAAGAATAAATTAAACTATTATGCAAGAATAGATTAATTGTATCATGTTTTCAATGACTTCCGTCTCTATTTATTGCAGAGGGAACGCATATAACCTGGATACTTCTACGAGCTTAGTGAAAGAGATTCCATCACGTTTTGCGAGAGCAGCAGATGTATAGCTTTACAAACTGATTATTAAATGAAAAATAACAGTTGTAGGTTAGGCTTCTAATGGTTTTATATGTTTTACCTGTTGGTTTTTGCAGCCGAGAATATGTTCTGTCGAGCAAGCTTATTTGGCCGACCGACAGGAATGATCGACCTTCTATAGGATCAGAATCTGCTTTACCATATTCATTTGCCTTATTAACAAAAGAAAATGAACAAAAATAGATCAATTTCCTTGAGGAAAAAAGATCCTTCAGAAGCTAACTTGAGAAAAATCTTCGGCCATGTTTATGAAGTACTTGGTTCACATTTTGAGTGTCTTACTGCAATTTTGTGAAATATTAATAGTCATATGTCTTATAAGAGTATAATTCTAACTTTGTTCATAACGCAGAATGATATTGATATAGTTATGCTCTTGAAGTTTCAGAACATCCCAATATGCATTCGTGTCGGTTTTTAATTTTTATCCCCGTTTCTTCGTTTAGTTTCTCTTTATCCATTTTTTTTTTACTTCATATATTTATTTAATTCTGATTCTTTTCACTCTTATATATATGAAATGGGGTTTAAGTTTTTTCTTGCCGGTTTTTGTCATCCGCAAACGTTCTTTCTCTTTCTCTCTATGTCTCTAATAGTAAGGGTTTCTCCTTCTCTCTGTCTCTACAAGTTACGGTTTCACTAATTGCATTTAGGGCTTTACTATGTATTATTGTTAATTGTTTAGATGATTTTGATTTGTAGGTGAATCTGTAAAACCGAAGAGAAGATTTCATCAGTCAAAGCGTTCTACAATCAATAGGTATCTCAAAATCTTTCACTTAATCACTTCTTGTTTTGTTTTTAGTTATATTTCTTTGGTTTATTCATATGTTGGATCGATTTCCATTCACCATTCTTCTATCGTTTGTATATGCTAAGTCATGTATATAGACTAGATAATACTGATTATTGTTTAAGATTTTTATTGGGTGTTTTTTCTTCATTTTCTGATCTATATTTTGGGGGGATATATTATTATAAAATTTAATGTACATATGTGGTTCTAGTAGAGACTTGTATAGTTAATGATTGCATCTAGCAGGCATTGATCATGGACTATTGAAATTAGTGAGAAGCACAACATATGCCTTTGAGTTGATTTTCTTGTTGTTATTGTTGTTGCTAACTTGTAGGTTTAAAATGGCTAGTAAATTGTGTGATAGAATTCAGTCCCAAAACTCATATTGTTGTTCCCTATTTCTTGAACATCTTATCATTTGGTTTATTCATTAAGGGTGCATTTTCTTATATTTTCTACAACTCAATTGCATGTTAGTTAGGTTCTTGTGATTGATCATTTACTTGTCCTATTGCATGCCTACATAGTATAGGGATCACTGAGTCTGATATCGATAAAAACATTACAGGATGGGTTGTTATTGTTTAGTTGTTAATATGCTCTTTGTCTGAGGCCGACGACCCATGCTGCTTTAGGCCCCACTTACCATCACCCTTTTAAACTTGAGTGACATTTTGGTCATTATAAGCTAATTTATCTTCACAACCAATTCCACATAGGATTAGATCAACATTTCTTTTTTAGGATTCCCATTTGCAGCTTCAAGATCTCTTAGATCTTCTAAGGTTTCCACAGGTTAGCAAAAAAACTGTTCATTTGTCTAACACTCTCTGTGGGTTACCTAATCGGGAACTGGGTGACTGAAGACATATCTAAGTTGACATGGAGAATTGGAAACAACTTTAGGGTATGTCCATGTTCTGAACATGTGGTCAATTGAACATCTCAACTTGTCATCAATTTAATTAGTTACGCTTGATTCCAAGATGTTGTATTTGAAACCAAATGAATATGTTCACATTAAATGGGTTATTTCCTTTAGGATATCTGGGAACTGTATGGGAAGATGATGCATTGAATATCTTGTTATTGAAACTTTTTCCAGGAGGAATTATATCATTTACTTGGAAAGCAAGGTTGTTTCACCGAGGCTGTAAATAATTTAAAATTTTGCAAATAAATACTTAATAAGTTGATATTTCCATATGTTTTCCTATTAATATATTATAATAATGTACATTAAACAACTACTTTTTTGTTCGAGGTATCTCCATAGGAATGAAATCATGCATAGAGACATTAAGGTATCTTAGTTGTTATTGTATTACTCGAAACCAGGAATAATTGTTACTCCTCTTAATCACCCAATTTAGTCAGTTCGAAATGTATAAGTTGCTTTCATGTTCACGCTGCAAATACTCTTATCGATAATAATGAATGCATCAAGCTTATTGACTCCGGTGCAGCAAAGCAAGTTATTGATCCCAAAAGATAACATGAAGTTACAATTGAAAACAAGTAAAAGAAAAGGAAAAATTCACCATAAATCTACGATATGGTTTTATAAATGGCAACCAATGGTTACAATTTTATATTAGTATTTTTTCCATTTTTTAAATATAAATATAGTGTTTTCGATTAAATTAATTTTTAAAAATAAACCACGAACAATTTACTTAGAGGATTATTTTCATTGAAAATAAGATAGAAATAAAATCTATATATGGTTTTGTGTCTGTTTATATTATATTGTGTGTTAGAGATGAAATGATCACTTATTTAAAGATAAATATGTATGATTTATGATTTGTGAAAAAAAAGCAGGGGTACCGAAATACAACCCACTTTTCGTTTGGGATCGTGAGTCTTATGGTAAGATATGGACGATCTCAAAAATC
Source organism: Papaver nudicaule (assembly GCA_023529015.1). Taxonomy (NCBI): domain Eukaryota; kingdom Viridiplantae; phylum Streptophyta; class Magnoliopsida; order Ranunculales; family Papaveraceae; genus Papaver; species Papaver nudicaule. The sequence continues at coordinate 10,420 of JAJJMA010134882.1, forward strand.
AATATCCAAATTTGTTAGTTGGAGTTAGGATCACAAGTAATCATTCCCTAACGCAAGACAAGTCTTGGTGAATCCCTCGAAAGGATTTGGGACCAACTCAACGGTTACAATAACGTACTTCTTGTGTTTTCTTTAACTATACTAGCCTAGATGCACGCGCGATGCGCTTGCCGTTGAATCCAAAAATATCCTATATGTTCCAACTTTTGCTCTCTATCACAAAAACGATGTTCAAAAAACTTTGTTACACAAAAGTGTGTCGTATTCATTCGTAACTGGCAGTGGCAATGTTTTACATCACTTATTAATCTAATTGAAACTTCGGTTTGGGAAATCAAAGATGACCAAGGCAAACTTCACCGTTCCAAGTTACAGCTTTTGCTACACCTTTTTAAGTGCATTAGTACACCAGACTTTGTAAAGAAATGTCGCAACTTTTTAGGGAGCTCATGTTAGCTTCCCTGGTAATGTGCATTAAAATATCCAAAAAAAGTTAACTATTTGCAAAAAATTCACCACACGTAAGCCTTTCTATTAGGATGCAGACTGCGAATCACATTGAAGGTTTGGAATAGCTCAAAGAATAAGGCCTTGAATGTTCATTCGTCGTAGCACAAATTTTCTCGCATAGTATGTAGAGCATATGTTTTTCAGTGATCTCCAAAACAGTAAACATGACTTTATTAAAATGCTTTATACAAAGAGATAATCACATTAATTTTATAAACCCTCCACTCATGGAGCAGTCTCATTGACTCTTTGAGGCATTTCTTCAAACAGAACATGACAAACAGAATCAAATGAAAAACGTAGGCAAATTGGTTCTTTACTGCAAATATGGGTTTGAGCTAGCTACGCTACGACCAAATATGAATTAACTTATTATGATTAACATGAAGAAGATGAAAAGAAGTTGAAGAATAGAAATTTGATTACCTTACTGAATTTTGTCAACATTCACAAAAAATTTCACAATCACATTGAATTCAGATCGGGGTTTAGGTCGTTACAGTGTTAATCAATTTTACAATTGTTGCTCTTACAGTGTTAATCGATAGTAATGTTTCTTGTGTGTTGAATTCGATTCGGAGAAAGAACTATTTGATTTTTGGGTTTAGAAATATGAACATCAATTACTAATTCGTCCCTTGGTTTTCTAAAATGCAAGAGAAAATATTTAAGGGTAACTTGGACAATTCACTGTCAACCTGTGAAAAAGATGCTTTCCTTTATTATAGTGAGATAATCAGAGATATAATGCGGAAAGTAAAGCACACAAGACAACAGAGATTTTTTTAACGAGGAAACTACAACCTGTAGAAAAACCTCGGGACCTCGTCCAGTTTGAACACAGCACAGTACTAATTGTCTACAAACACTAGCTTACTATAAGACTTTGGTCTAGGATGTAGCAGAGGCCAACTCTAACCCTCTAAGTGAATTGGCTATTGTCGCACTCCTGACGTCTTTAGATCCCCCAGAGATCTCACGCACTTGATTCCCCTAGTTGACGTCCTTTACAAGCCTATGAGTTGCTTTAACCGTTGTTAAAGGCTTTTGTCAGTAATCCCGGCTTTGCAACCTCGATAATCAACTGTATGTTTCGAACTGTCCTCTTCAGTTTAACATACGAAAGTGACTTCCTTTGGATTGCTCCATGTCATACGGAAATCTACTTACAAGCAGGGGCTGACAAGTAAACCGAGTAAACTATGCTCAACTTGTCTCTACCTCAGCTGTGAAAAAAATCACTTAAGAAACTTACACAACTCGAGCTAACTAGGTCTTACAACACCGTGTGCAACCGTATGTTGCTTCAGTTAAACCCTGTAGTTATGTATCATTTCTTGAATGGACTTATTGCACAAGAGAAGGACCGTAGAATAGACAAGTACGTGATCAGGCAACCAAGGTTACATGTTAATCCGATAAATACCACAAAGGAAAATATCTTTGTTAGGGCATTGCCCGGTCAAACCCACTAGCGTTGGTATGTCAAGCTGGTTGTCAGTTTTAGGTGTCAAAAGACAATTCTTGATTTAGCCTACTAGAGTTTAGATTTCGGAATTGGGATATAGACTAAGTAGTAGAGACCTTGAAGACGAAGACTGTGAAGACAAAGAAGACATCAATTATTCTTCATCGACAAAAGGTTAGTAGGAGTTATGACTTTTATGGAAAGTATTCTATTCTACTTACTTTATTTTTCGAAATAGTCGGCTACTTTAGTAGAGATACTAATAGCAATTGAGATCGTGTTCTTGTCTACATGATCATGTGTTATGTTGGTATTTGTTCCCACGAATACTAAGTTTACAAGAATGCATGAGATAGATTCGATACCATTTGTCCATTGCAATGGTTTGTTTGCAAATCACTTGTTGGAAATGGGTGAATCTAAAGGAGTACTCTTGAGCAAGAGTCCAGTGGATTATAGCTGAGGGCGTCTAACACGTCTAAGTACTTGTTAGGGCATTGTCCGGTCAAACCCACTAGCGTTGGTATGTCAAGCTGGTTGTCAGTTTTAGGTGTCAAAACACAATTCTTGATTTAGCCTACTAGAGTTTAGATTTCGGAATCGGGATATAGACTAAGTAGTAGAGACCTTGAAGACGAAGACTGTGAAGACAAAGAAGACATCAATTATTCTTCATCGACAAAAGGTTAGTAGGAGTTATGACTTTTATGGAAATTCTTCTATTCTATTTTCTCTATCTTTCGAAATAGTCGGCTACTTTAGTAGTGATATAATAGCGATTGAGATCGTGTTCTTGTCTACATGACCATGTGTTATGTTAGTGTTTGTTCCCGCAAATACTAAGGTTACAAGTGTAGGGGGTGAAAACCCCTCGGACCACGTGTCTCAGATCCAGAAAGTAAAGTCACACCGAAAGGATTAAGCAGCGATGTCTCGGACCGACAAAGGAAAAGAAGCTGTGCTTGAGCGAAGTAAAAACTCGGGGCGGAAAGGATTCGGACTATGACAAAGGACCGAAGCCAAGGACTAGCTTCGGAGTATAAACCGCCTTACTCGACAGAAACTGACACCACCACGATTGAGTCGTTTGTCTTTATTAGCTGTAAACCACCCAAGCTCGGCCTATATAAGGCGAGCTTGGGAAATGTTGTAGGGGTTGGATTCTTGTTTGGTTGAGCCTAAGTAGCAAGAGAGAGATTAGGTTTGTGATCTCCTCTGGTTCCTTAGGGTTTAATTCATGTAATCTCAGCAGTAATAATATTCAGAAAGTCATCTTTATCTTGTTTATATTGCATTACTTAGCTTTTAAATCACTGTTCATTGCATCCTCGATGCTGTTCTAACTGTCTTCGGACTGCAAACTACAATTAACAACTGTATGTGCGAGTAGATCTGATGGATGTGGTACCACGAGTACCTATGCAGATTTTCTACTCGTACAACAAGAATGCATGAGATATATTCGATACCATTTGTCCATTGCAATGGTTTGCTTGCAAATCATTTGTTGGATATGGGTGAATCTAAAAGGAGTACTCTTGAGCAAGAGTCCAGTGGATTATAGCTAAGGGCGTCTCAAACGTCTAAGTACTGGTTAAGCCCAGAACTTCCAGCGGGTCCAGTTAAACCCTAATCTGAAAGGCGGACGGTTCCCGAACCGTACGTGAACAAAAACTTGGGTTTTCTCCTGAGTTCCAAAGTGTCAATTAGTACGCGTACCTACGTGAACCTCTAAATCGATACTTTTGGTTGTAATTCAGATGGACGGTTTGCGAACCGTCCCAGGTGATTATTCTCTGGAATTTCACTCGGGTTAAACTCTGAACTCCTTTATCTCTTAGTTGGACTTGGTTATCACGAAAATATCTTATGTGGTCCATCTAACGATTCTCAATGTGTCAATAAGATAAAGATTATCTCTGGTCTGTTGGACCTCTATCTTGAAGTGTTTATGAGCTAATAAAACACTTGGCAGATAAATGATAAAAAGATTTCCAATTGAGATAAATCTAGGTTACTTGGTTTGCAAGTTAGGGTTTCCTAAACTTGTGGGACAAGAAACTAGTTGTTTTATTCCAAAGCAACCTATCTTATTGAGTGCTATAAATAGAGGTGTCTAAGGACGAATACCGCAAGCATCAAGCATACGTGAAGGTCCTTTGGGAAGTGATCGTAAACTCTTTTCACTTCGGTGAATGCTTGTTGTGGTATAGTCATCCTCTATTAGGTAGCAGTTCCTCTTGGGATTTACCTAACGACTATAAAGACTTCTCTTGAGAGTTGGGAAGCACAGGTAGGAGATTGAGACCTTAGTGGTTGAAATCGGAGTAACCTGTAACCTTGGTAACCTGATTACGTTCTTATTTATTCTACGGTCCTTCTCTTCTGATATAAGGTCATTCAAGAACTGATACGTTACATACAAGGTTGAAAGGAAGCAACGCACGGCTGCACTCGGTGTTGTAAGACCTAGTTAGCTCCAGTTGTATAAGTTTCTTAATTGATTCTTCGTGTACAACTGAGGTAGAGACAAGTTGGGCATAGTTTACTCGGTTTACTTGTCAGCCCCCGCTTGTAAGTAGATTTCCGTATGACCTGGAGCAATCCGAAGGAAGTCACTTTGTGTATGTCAAACTGATAGAGGACATTTCAAACATACAGTCGATAATTGAGGTTGCAAAGCCGGAATTGTTGACACAAGCCTTTAACAGCGGTTAAAGCAACTCCTAGGCTTGTAACGGACGTCAGCTAGGGGAATCAAGTGCGTGACGATCTGTGGGGGATCTAGAGACGTAAGGAGTGCGACAGTAGCCAGTTCGCTTGGAGGGTGGATTGGTCCCTGCTACATCCCAGACCGAAGTCTTATAGTAGGCTAGTGTTTGTAGTCAGTTTGTACTGTGCGGTGTTCAATCTAGACGAGGTCCCGAGGTTTTTCTACAAGTTGTAGTTTCCTCGTTAAAAAAATCTCTGGTGTCTTGTGTGCTTTACTTTCCGCATTATATTCTCTGATTATATAATTAAAGCAAACACAAGAAGTACGTTATTAATAAACCTGATCGTTGTCCTCAATCCATCACTTGGATTTACCAAGACCCTGTCTTGCGTTGGACTGATCCTATGAGATCCAAACTCGGGTTAACGGATCTGGATATTGATTTTTGAGATCGTCCAGACCATAAGTCTCACGAGCCCAAAGGAAAAGTTTGTTGTATTTCGGTACCCCTGCTTTTTCAACTGGTATCAGAGCCGGTGAACACATAAAAGACGTAATTGTCTGTGTTTATCGCGGCTTGTGAGTTATGGACCAAAGCGTTAGAGCTTGTAACGTACCACCAAAGTTTGATGGCACAAACTACCTATGGTGGAAGACTGCAATGACTTCGTTTTTGGAAGCCCGAGACTTCAAAACTTGGGTTTATGTCAAAAAGGGATATTCACCACCAACTGTTCAAGTTGACGGTGAAACTGTTCTCAAAGACATAGCGGTTTATAATGACGTGGAAACACTCGCCGCCAAGCAAAACTATGATGGGCTTAATGCTATCATTCATGCAGTAACACCTGATCTTTTCCATCACCTGGCCACATGTGAAACGTCTCACGAGGCTTGGAATAGATTACGGAACGTATTCGAAGGGAACGCCGCAGAAAAGGATGCAAGGCTTCAAACCCTTATGTCTGACTGGGAAAACCTTCGAATTTTTGAGGATGATACCTTTGAAGAATATAACCACAAATTGTCTGAAATAGTGAATGCCTGTCACACCTTAGGAAAAGTTATTCCGGAAAGGGACATTGTGTGTAAAATTCTGAGGTCATTACCCTCAAGGTACGAATCAAAGAAACATGCCATCCAAGAAGTACACAGCTTAGATATAACAAGAAGTGACCTTGTTAGTAAACTTAAAGTATTTGATCATGAGCGAAATATATCAATTGCTTTTGAAGCCGTTAGCCCTCCTAGTACCTCATCTGACGAAATCAACACTTTTCAGGTTGATATGTGTGATGATCGTTTCGAAAAGAAATTAAGCTCTACTATGTCCTTAATCACACAACATGTCAGAAATCTCGTAAAAAAAGAGATAGGTATTGCCCTACGGTTCGTGAACCGTACTAGTACATCTAAACCTAGTGAATCACGAATAAAGCATGGGAATAACTCTTCTCACCGTCTTAAAAACGGAAAAAGGATTTATCCAGAAATACATCATCTTCCTCTCTGGAGACACTCAATTGTGTTGATGATAATGTTCAGTGCTTCAAGTGTCTTGGTTTTGGGCATAAATCCCCTGAATGCCCTACCAAAGATACAAAAGAGAATCCAGCTTACACTACAACTCTTGATGATATGCCAGATGATTATTATCAAGAGTGTAAGACAGGCATTGCCTATGCTGCTGGAGACTTTGATCAGGACATAGCTGAACTAGATAATCTTAAGAATGGTGATTCATTCAAGAATGATCTAGTTAAAGCTCTTGAAAAGGTCAAAAGGTTGGAAGAAGAGAAGCTGAGTTTAAGGGAAAACTTGAATAAGTTCAACAATAGCTCGGACAAATTAACCTTGATGTTAGGAGCGAGTAAAAATCATCGTGACACACGAGGATTTAAAGGAATAGACGCTTCAAGTATTAACAAAGAGGTGAAATTTGTCAAGGCTAAAGATTCTTCTCAACCGAAGGCTACTACAAATTTCAAAAGTGAAATACCTCTACCACAAGTTAAGGATAAAAAGAGCAAAGCCTTTCAAGCTCGACAATATCCATGTAACAATAAGAATCCCACTTCTTTTGTTACTAAACATTGCTTTTATTGTGGTAATAAAGGTTACTTGGAAAGAAGATGCAGATTCCGTAAAAGGAACGAAAAAGCCAACATTTGTAATGATGCAAGTGTGTTGGAGATCAAATCTAGATCGAACAACAAGGCTAATCATCTTCATGCAAGTTGTGAACGTCCATCCTTTAGGCATAAAAATCAGTCTCATGATAAACTGAGTTCTGCCCATAAACGCTCTACAAAGTTCTCTCCTAATCGTCATAGAAAGGAACACTTTGTAAATGCGAAGACTAGATCTGATGTTCCCAATTGGAGATCGACTAACTTGCAAAAGAATGGTCAATCCAATTATCTTTCAAGTAATCTTGTTGAGAAAGATGGGAAGAAAGATCCTATTGCTCCTAAGACCACTCAAAAGTGGGTACCAAAGAATATTGGTAGAGCAATAAATGCCCATGGGAATGATCACCCTAGTGAGGCCACCCAAAGAGAATTCATGAAAAATATTGTGTCATTTAACCAAAAAATGCTTGGTATGATGCTATCACATCATGAGATGCTTGGGTTACTGATGAAAAATAGGAAAAAGGGTAAGGCAAAGAACTCTAAGCAAAAGCCTACTTCTGGTGAAAAACCCAGTGATGTAGGAGATCCTGTTTTGACCATCAAAGGTGAACAAGAAATTGTTCACCCTGGCACAACTTGATTGTGTTTGTGCAGCCTCACCATGAAGTGCCCTTTCAATTGATATGGTGAGGTAAAGCACAAGAATAGGGCACAAACCCGGTTGGAGATTACATAGAGGTATGTCATTAACATTGATCAAGTGATTCAAAGGTATTCAAATCCTTGAATATGAATATGTATCCTTCATGTTTCTCTAACTCAAATTGGTTTTAAGATTTCTTAAATATACAAGTTGCAAACAAAGTCTATGACTTTTGTTTTAAAGAAAGGAATACTGGATACATTAAATTGTCTGTCCATGTTAGACTTTGTAAGTTGTTCTTTATTGAATAACACCACATGGGGGAGAGTTCTTAACTTGAACTTGCGCTTAATAACAAATATTTTTGGGGAGTGTGGTTGTGGAATATTAGGAGAAAAGTGTATCTATATTTCTCCAAAAGATGAGAACTCAGGAATTTTCGTTCGGATTTCCTAGTTATACCATCTTTAAACTTGGTATGTGAGTACTTAGCTTAACCTATCCTCATAGGTTTATGAAACCCTAGTCTCGAACTACTTTGTCATATTTTTGTGACAAATAGGGGGAGAATACATACGGTTCTTGTTCTTGTGGTGCATAACCATAGGGGGAGAACGTCATGTGCTTACTTGTTGTGCTTTTCCAAAGTATCAAGTAAGGGGGAGTAATTAAAGCTGAGAAGAAGCTTCATATCAGAAATGAGTATAATCACTTTAAAAGTTTTGATACACATACTTTAAAGCCGGAATTATCGACTCAAGCCTTTAACAGTGGTTAAAGCAACTCCTAGGCCTGTAAAGGACGTCATCTAGGGGAATAAAGTGCGTGACGATTATGGGGGATCTACATACGTAAGGAGTGCGACTGTAGCCAGTTCGCTTAGAGGGTTGGAATTGGTCTCTGCTACATCCCGGACCGAAGTCTTATAGTAGGCTAGTGTTTGTAGACAGTTTGTACTGTGCGGTGTTCAATCTGGACGAGGTCCCGAGGTTTTCTACAGGTCGTAGTTTCCTCGTTAAAAAAATCTCTGGTGTCTTGTGTGCTTTTCTTTCCGCATTATATTCTCTGATTATATAATTAAAGCAAACACAAGAACTACGTTATTAATAAACGTAATCGTTGTCCCCAATCAATCCATTAGATTTACCAAGACCCTGTCTTGTGTCGGACTGGTCCTTTGATATCCAAACGCAGGTTAACAGGTCTGGATATTGATTTTTGAGATAGTCCAGATCTGACCATAAGTTTCACGAGCCCAAACGAAAAGTTGGTTGTATTTCAGTACCCCTACTTTTTCAATCTCCTACCTGTGTTTCCCAACTCTCTAGAGAAGTCTTTATAGTCGTTAGGTAAATCCCACAGAGAAGCTGCTACCAAATAGAGGATGACTACCACAACAAGCTTACACCGAAGTGCAAAGAGTTTACGCTCAATTCTACATAGAAATTTCACGTATGCTTGATGCTTGTGGTTTTCACTCTTTAATCATCTTTTTATAACTCTCAATAAGATAGGTTGCATTGAGATAAAGCAACTGATTACTTGTGCCACAAGTTTAGCAATTGCGCGTGTAAACGAACCCGTTACTTAGCTTGCACACAAAGAAACCCTAGGTTAATCTCATTTGAAAATCTTTTAACATTTATCTGTCAAGTGGTTGTTAGCTCTTAACCACTTCAAGATAGGGATCCAATGGAAATGATAACACCTTTATCTTATTGACTCGTTAAGATTCGTTAGATGGACCACATAAGATATTCTGAAAAGGCTTAAGTCCAACTAAGAGATAAGGAGTTATCTGTTAAAATCCCGCGTGATTATCCACAAGAATATTCACCAGCCGGTTCGCGAACTGACTGGAGATGGAATATATGCCAAATACATTGAATCTAAAGTTCACGTACATGTACGCGTATATATCGATATTTTTGACACACGGGAGAAAAAATCGGTGCCATAGTTCACGAACCGGTTCGTGAACGGCCTGAGTTCCAAATTAGGGTTTTTAACTGGATCTGCTGGAAGTACCTGGGTTGGGCCAGTTTTCATGTACTTAGACGTGTGAGACGTCCTCAGCTATAATCCATGGACTCTGCTCTTAGAGTATTTCTGAGATTCATTTATTTTCCTACATGTGACTTGCAAGAAAATCATTGTAATGGAAAGTGTAATGAATCTATCTCATGTATCTTGTAACTAAGTATAGTGGGAACATATACCAACATAACTCATGGTTATGTAGACAAGAGTACAATCTCAATCGTTATTAGTATCTTTACTAAAGTAACCGACTATTTCGAATAGAATAAATTCCATATAATGTCACAACTCCTACTAACCTTTTGTCGATGAAGCACACGTGAAATTTCTCTGTGGAATTGAGCGTAAACTCTTTGCACTTCGGTGTAAGATTGTTGTGGTAGTCATCCTCTATTAGGTAGCAGTTCCTATGTGGGATTTACGTAACGACTATAAAGACTTCTCTAGAGAGTTGAGAAGCACAGGTAGGAGATATTTGCCTTTGTGGTATTTATCGGATTAACCTGTAACCTTGGTTGCATGATCACGTTCTTGTCAATTGTCCTTCTCTTCTGCAATAAGGTCATTCAAGAACAATTAAGCGACAACAAGGTTGAAAGAAGCAATGTGCGTCTGCACGTTCGTGTTGTACCTAGTTAGTGTAAGTATTGGTTTCCAACTCTTTTCACAATTGAGGTACAAACACGTCAGGCATTGTTTACTTGATTTACAAGTCATCCCTAACTTATAAATAGGATAGATATGACACCGGTATTGTTGGTTGCAAAGTCGATCGAGTAACAGAAGCCTTTAACAACGGCTAAAGAAACTCCTAGGCCTGTAAAGAACGTCATCTAGGGGTATCAAGTGCGTAGGGTCTTACGAGATCCAAGAGACATGAGAAGTCCAACAGTAACTGATTCGCTTGGAGGGTGTGAGTCGGTCTCATCTACATCCCAGTCTGAAGTCTGATAGTAGGCTAATGTTGTTAGACAACTAAATATTTGGCGGTGTTCAAAGTGTACGAGGTCCCGTGGTTTTTCTGCTAGATTGCGGTTTCCTCGTTAACAAAATTTATGGTGTCTTGTGTGCTTTGATTTCCGCATTGTATCCCTGATTATATAACTAAAGCAATACAAGTTGTACGTTATTAACCTGCAGTTAATTTCCAATCTTTTCGAGGATTCACCAAGACTTTGTCTTCCATTGGAATTGATCGTTTATCTAACTCAGGTTACACAAATTTGGATATTGATTTCTGAGATCGTCCAAATCTTACCATAGACTCACGAACCTAAAAAGTTGGTTGTGTATTTCGGTACCCCTACTTTCCAATTGGTATCAGAGTCAGTAAACACATTAAAGGCGTAACTGTCTGTGTTTATTGCGGTTCGTGAATATGGAACAAAGCTCAAGAGCTTGTAACGTACCATCCAGATTCAATGACACAAAATACTTATGGTTGAAAACTGCTCTGCGTGCGTGTTTGCAGGCTAGGGACTTTAAATTTTGGGTCTATGTCGATATAGGATACAAACCTCCAATTGTTCTAGTTGATGGTGAGTTTGTTTCATGGACATTAACGCTTATGAAGAACCAGAAATTCTTGCCGCTAAGAAAAACTATGATGGGCTTAATACTATCATTCATGCAGTAACTCCTGATTTTTTCCATCACGTGGCCACATGTGAAACCTCAAAAGAGGCTTGGGATAGATTAAAAACCGTATTCGACAATACCCAGAAAAGGGTTCAGGGCTTTAAAAACTTTTCTCTGACTAGGAAACCTTTGAATGATTGAGGAGAATAGTTTTGAAGATTCAAATCACAAACTGTCTGAGATAGTGAATGTCTTTCACACCTTAGGAAAAAACATTTCCGGAAGAGACATTGTGAGAAAAATTCTAAGATCACTGCCCTCAAGATACGAGTCAAAGAAACATGTCACACAGGAAGTACACGGCTTAGACATTACAAGAAGTGACCTTGTTGCCAAGCTTAAAATCTTCGATCACGAGAATAGTAATGTTAGAGCATGGCTCGGTCAACCTCACTAAGTGTTGGTATGTCAAGCTTAGTTGTCAACTTTAGTGATCAAAACTCGACCGCTAAACAACACACATTAGGTAAAGTCATCATTGAGTTAGCTTTAGGTTGTGGAAGATTTTGGTAGGATTTACAATCACTATTTGAAGAGTTGAAGAAAACTGAAGATCAAACAAAGACATCCGACTTCATCATTCAAGAGGTTAGTGAATCTAAATAACGCGATTCCATTATCTTTTACATTTGTGCTACAAAAGACATAAACATAACTCATTGTTGAAGCTTCACGTTATGACGTGAGCACTTGTGATTAGTGTGTCTTAAGTTATAACTCCGCTTTAACGCTTGCGATATTGTTATTGAAGTTATGACGTTCCATATTTCTTAGAGCTTTATTTTCTTCTCCGTCTCTAAGTAATATAAGGTTTTTCCTAAAACCTTCGAGTTGGATATAACAGTTGTGATGTTGTCTCAGTGGTATTACGAGATTTAATCCATCACAATATGGGTCTCTTCTTACCTGTGTGACTCTGTCGAATTGATTAGCAAGTACTTGTATGAGCTAAATGTAAGAGAGATCGTGACTCACACTTATGTTGTGTAGACTCGATATACTGTTGTACTGAGTTCGAATACTACGTCATGGTTTGGCTCTGATTACTGAAGTTATGAATCATTTATTTGATTCTTGATATATGAACATCTTGTACGCCATATCATACTTTTAGATTTCAAACCATATTCTTGATTATCTCATCTTATGGATTTTCAGAGTTCGAAGCCTCAATGTAGGTTTTGGTAAAACTAAACTTTGATTTCGAAACCATAATTTGTTTTCGCATCCATGAGCTATTCGGACTAAATAAAATATGACCAATGAGAGAACATGAGTTCGAAACGATGTTTGTTGGCTAACAATGACTTGAGAATCGAGGCCAATGTATCTTGACCATGTGAGTTCTAAAAGGTCGAAAAGACCCAGGGGTTTCCTAAAGGTTTATGTGAACCGGGAAATATAACCTGTGCGTCAAGGACAAAAAGGTGTGATGCTGAAATGTCTCTTGACCACATGGACTCTCAAGTTCGACACCAAAAATTTGTGACGATACTAATATGTGTTTCTGGTTTCGAAACCTTAACCAAGGTTTTGTTAAACATAATCTAGAGTTTGAAGCCTAGGTTTGGTTTTGCTATGTGGAAACTTGATTTGGGAACCTTAATTCGGTTCTGGTTATATGAACTTTAGGATCCGAAACCTTAATTTGGTTTCTGCCAAACAGTATGTAGATTTCGAAACCTAAAAATGGTTATCCCAAAATGCGTATTTTCAAAGTTCAAACTCTTTCATTTTGATTTGTGATTCAACGAATTAATGAGTTTGATTTCTCAGTTTGAAGTGTGAATTCGTTCATCTTCAATGTACAACTAAGTTGATTTGAGTCATAGTCAGAAATATGGTTCGTCGCTCTAGTTAGTAGACACGTGATTTCTGATCAATACTGAATACGAAGATCAGAAATATTCATTTGATGTTTTGATTTGAATTCTTGGATATCATTAACGTCATCATCTATATTGTAATCGAGAATTCAGGAGATTCAACATTTTGTTATTACTCGATGAATCATGCACTGTACTTTATTGGTATATCTTATTGCTGATTCGGAATGTCCATTGAACCTACGTGTTCACTTAAGCTTAACACAGAAGGCTTGTCCTCGTCTGCCATGATACGTTTATGCGAAACTTTGAGCCACATTGGACCAGATCCCACTTCCACCTACGATCGTTCTGGCCCGTCCAGCAAAGCCTAGGAAGTGATGTCGACATTATCAAAGTTGATGACGACATTTGGAAGTATTAATACCTTAAGGAGATTTTCGAAACAAAAGGACACATTTTCGAATTGAGCTCTTTCCCAGGGAGCATATTTGGTAAGCACCATATTTCGAATTAAATGAAATATCCAAATATACCTTATGAGTATTATTTGCTTTGATTGCTCTTGGCCAAACATTTATTGAAATATATTTTTCATTTATGAAATATATTTTCTTTAATGTAAAATGCTAGAGTATTAGATCTCATTAAATGCTATGAGTCTAAGTGAGGTATTTCAGAAAATATATGGAAATGTGCTTTAATGAATTTCTGAAATTAAGTTAGCCTCATTTCAAAGCTAAGCCTTAGTCAATATAAATAAGGGTGGTATCTCTCCTAAAATCTTTATCCCTCTACCAAGCTCTTCTTCGGAACTATAGCTTGTGTTTGTCGCTTTTCTTTTCAGTTACCTTTGATTTTTTTCTCTCGGTCTAGAACTGCGAGAAATTCTTCTCTAGGGATCGAGAAGTCTAGAAGTACCTCTTACGGGAACTAGTTTATGTTTAATAGTATTATTTGTATTGTACTTGTGTTATGTTCTATCACGTCTATTGAACCTTGCGATCTTGCTTATTCCATGTGTTAGAGCATAGCTCAGTTGAACCCACTGATGTTGTTATCTCAATTCAGTTTTCAAGTTTATGAGACAAAAACACTATCCTTGATAAGTTTACTCTACAACTCGGACTAGGATAGTTCTAGGTAATCGTGACGAAGACTGATGAAGACGAAGACCGAAGCTTACTACTTGATAAATCATAACGTCCTCGCTGAAGGTTAGAAAGGTATTTTCTTTCCGTATCGTTTTTACCATTTCTATCATACCAATAGTCTATGATGTTGTTTATATGATCCGAAGGTATTCTAGGATTTTCGCCTTTGCATTTGTTACACTTGTGATAATTTGTATAGATAGAGTATGTTGAGTTGTCTCTTGAAATATCCCCAACGGTGAACACGTTCATGAACGCGTACATATGTTGACTTTGGGATTTCAGAGAACGAGCTAAGTCTGTATGAACGTGATAGGTGTCTAAAAACACCTCTCTAAACATATATTGATTACACTTTCTTTAGCTATCTTTCGTGTAAAAGTTGCATTTTACGCTTTGTTTGTGTTTTGCAGTGATATTGAATAAAATGAGAAAAAGGTGTCAAAGTATTGCTAAGGGGCAGTCAAAGTGCTAAAGGGTGACCTAGACACGTGGCACAACAGGATTGGGCAAAACAGGAAAGGCGGCTGGCGGCTGGCAGTGCAACGTGGGAATTGTGTGTTTAGCCCTCTTGTCGGTCCATTCTTACTCGTTTGACCTTGGGCCTGAGAAGTTTCCAAAAAATTTAAGCCCGTCTTAGAGAGAGGGTCTAAAGAGAAAATGTCAGGGTCATACAAGTAAATGAATCTGCCGACGCCAATTAAAATAAATCTGGTATTCCAAAATTAGCCTTCTAAAAAACAGATCGAGAGAGAAACCGATCAAGAGGGAATGATAAACAGAACGAGAGAGAATGGTAAGTTTGATATGAGATTGTTCGATTTTCTCTATTGCTGCATGTTTGATTTTGTTTTAAGAATCAGATCGAGAGAGAGGGAAAGCAAAAATGAGAGAATGATTAGGGATTTTGATTTGGAGCTATTAGCTTTCGATGTGAATCGATTAATTAGATTCTGTATGTCGATTATTATCTTGCTTTAGGTTTATCATTTTTGTAACGAAATTTTGTTTCCACTTCTCATTTGTGATCTGTTTTTGTATTTTTTATTGTTTGTTTGTACTTCGTAATTAAGCTGATTTTTTCATGTTCTTTTGTTCTTTGATTTTCGATTCTGATAGGGTTTTCGTTTTGGATCTTCATTCTAGATTATCTACTTCGTTTTGTTGAGATAGTATTCAGTTTTGAATAAATGATCACGTTTTCACTACCTAAGTTGATGATTTCAATCCTAGATTTGACTTATGCTAGTTTCATTTTGTTGGTTTCAGGTTAGTTTTCTGAGACAATGTTACAATGGATGAGAGGAAATAGGCAATTGTAAGTACAATTGAGGAAATTTTAGGATAATGATGCAAAGGTTGTTGCCACAGCATTGACAGTTTCATTCTTGTTTTAAATCGTCTTTGCCTGAACCCAGATCAATCCTTTCACTTTCTATGTACCGACTTTTGACGTTGGTAATCGGATTTAGCGGAGAAGGTACCCTTTACATGCTTTAAAGTTGTGGTTGTTACAATCTTTTAAAAACATTGCTCATTTTCATGGATACAGACATACAGTTCTTTTTAAAATTTACTCATAGTCATAGATTAGTAGAGCTACATTGTGCACCTTTTATGGGTTAGAATATAACATGTAACTGTGTTTCATATAACCCTATAAGACATAATTAAGTCCTTGGTGTAAGTGTTCATAATTAAGTCCTTTTGGTTTTGAGGTTCATATGGATTCTTTTCTGTTGTCCTACTGCTATTCAATCTCAAGGATGGCCGATGGCTTTAAAGGGTCGTGTTCTCATTGGTATTGCGGAAACAGGGTCAGGAAAGACGCTTGCCTATCTACTGCGGGCAATAGTCCACATTAAATTATTAATGCACTACCACTTTTTAGATATCATTGCTGATTCATTATGCCTTCTACATGTTTGCGAGTGATTGGTTGATGCATTTACTCTTTTTTATTGTCTGGGTTCGAACTTAGACTTACTACATCTACATTTTTCAGCTCCTGGATGGTCCAATTGTTTTTGGTATTGGACCCAACCCATGAACTTGCTGTCCAGATGAAGAAAATTGCCGCTCAGGTATGCTTATGTGCCTTATGTCGTGTTTCAATTTAGATGATGTCATGCCTTTTTTTGTTTTTGCTTGCACTTGTTTTCCCTAGTTTATGTCTGTGCCAGTGACTGGGAGGTAAAACATCAAGTAGAAACTAATCACTATTAGTCACACAGTCAATTTGCTGGACTACTTTATTTTATTTGATTTCTTTGTTTGTAACCAACTATTATATCATGAAGATGCTCAGCCATTTCGTGTAAGGTTATACTTGCTTTTGGTAGCATTCCTGAGGCTCAGAAACTATGAGTTTCTGTTTGTTCTTTCTAGTAGATACAAAAGTCTTGTCCACCTCGCCCTATGTTTATTTATTATGTATAATATGATTCCAGTTAGGTAAGTCCAGAGGCATTCCTAATGTAGTCAGTTTACTTTTGGTAGTTCCAGTTAGGCTACTGACTAGGTTTTTAAGGTATTCTTCACATCAAGGTGCTTTATTGAATTTCTTGACACTATGGAGATGATATTTAAACTATGTATTGGTGCAGGTAGATTTGAACTGTGGTATTGGTTATGGACACTAGCTAAAGTACATATCAATGATCATGGTTTTCACCAACTTACAGTCATTCACCGGTAAACCTAATCAACTTTATATTCATTTCAGTTTCTTAGTCAGTCAACTTTATATTCATTTCAGTTTCTTAGTCAGTGGAGACGACAAGTTCATGAATGCTCGTAAAAAGTTACATTTCAATTGAGGTGGTCCACGGTCAGTATTCAACATCATATTGTACGTTCACATTGCCAGGTACTTGCTTCTCAAAACTATTGTGTTTTCCTTAGGATTGGTATTGTTATAGAAGATTTTGGTTTGTTTTTATTAACTTGAAACTTGAAACTATTGTGTAGTCTGGGGAAGGAATTATGAACTTGTGATGTTTTTATTAACTTGAAACTTATGAATTATGAACCAATATGTAGTGAGTGGTTTAAGAATTAAGTCTTCATTAAAGCCATCATTACTAAAAATTAAGTTTTCATTAATAAAAATTAAGTCTTCACTCAAACCAGTGAAACCATTGTTACTAAGAATAAACCTTCATTAGTAAAAATTAAGTCCACTCAAACCATCATTACTAAAAATTAAGTCTTAATTACTAAGAATTAAGTCTTCAAGCAAACCTTCACTACTAAGAATTAAGTCTCCATTAGCAAGAATTGAGTCTTCAAGCAAACCTTCATTACTAAGAATTAAGTCTCCATTAGTAAGAATTAAGTTTTCATTCAAACCATCATTACTAAGAATTAAGTCTCTATTAGTAAAATTAAGTCTTCATTCAAACCATCGTTACTAAAAAATTAAGTTCTATTAGTAAAAATTAAGTCTTCATTAATAAAAATTAAGTCTTCACTCAAACCAGTGAAACCATGGTTACTAAGAATAAACCTTCATTAGTAAAAATTAAGTCCACTCAAACCATCATTACTAAAAATTAAGTCTTAATTACTAAGAATTAAGTCTTCAAGCAAACCTTCACTACTAAGAATTAAGTCTCCATTAGCAAGAATTGAGTCTTCAAGCAAA
>JAJJMA010134883.1:0-19765 GCA_023529015.1 Papaver nudicaule
TTAACACAACAACCTAACCGTGTATGTTATTGTCTAAATTAAGAATATTATCTTTGGTAATACTTGTATGTAAAGTAATTGTGTATTAGGAAATCAATTATCTTAGGTAATAGTCGTTCCTTGATATCCAAGAGCAGGGACGGAGCCAGGAATTATTGGTTGGGGGGGACAAATATGTATACTTTAATATTTTCGTTTTTGGCTTCAAATAGCGTCACTAAGATCCCAGATAAGTTGTAAAAAGTTTTAGTTAATAGAATTTTTATACAACACGAGCATATTACCGGTAAAACTTACTCCCTTCGTTTGTTTATTTTAGTCCTAATTGACAAAGTCAAGATATTAAGGAGACCAACAAATTTTCCAAAGTATCCTTGAACTATTACCAAATTGACTAGTATTACAAAAATTTGTTAAGTTTAGTTTTAATAGTTAATAATGAAATAGGTAATGAAATCAGAAACAAAAATGGAAGCAAGATAAAAATAAAATTATCTTTTAACACTTTGACAAATAAAAATGGAATGAAAGATAAATAAAAAATATGATGATAATTTTGTTTCCTTATTATACAAATATGATTTGAGATTTTATATATCAAGTCTCACTAAAAATATTTTTATGAGATAAAAGATCAGGGTATACTTGAGAGTTTTAGGAAAAAATATATCTATAAACAGAAATAGGACATAATAAAAAAACAAACGAAATTAGAAATTAAGACTGAAATAAAAAAACAGAGGGAGTATATAATTGAGGCAGTTTAGATAATATTTGGTGTTAAAAGGGGGACAAATTTGTGATTAATTAGATTTTCTAAGTCTAATATTGTTATTTAGAAAATTCTAGTGGGGACTGCTGTCTCCACTTGACCAAGAAAACATCATGTATATATATCGAGTCTTCTTGTGTAAACGAAAATAAGTTTATAAGAATTAAATCTGTTCTATCAATTCTCTGTGTAATATAAAATTTATCTCGCGGTAACATGTAAGATCAGCAAGTATTATTTTATCTATTTCATTTCTTTGCTTATCCACACACGGCCCATGTTTTCCCTCTGTCGCAGAAATGTCTTGTGGCCCATGTTTTCCTTTTTTTCGTGGCATGTGAGTCTTGCTTAGGCTTAGTCTAATGGGAGTTCCATATCCACCAAAAAGTAGCATGACACATCAGCTAAATTTAGAACCTAGTCTAATGGGGTGCTAGATAGCATGACACATCAGTCTAGCGCTGAATCATATAGCGGTGGGGCGCTAAATGATAAAGCGTCAGATAATCTCAGCCATCAGACCTGGAATATATGTTATTAACCATCAGTTCTAATAAGAATATTCGTTTAGGCGCTATATGAGCGTGAATTCACTTTTTCGCCGCTACATCGTTGAGCGCCTATCTTGCTTTTCTACTTCCACTGCTACGTAATTTGAAAGTTGAAGTTGAATTCTGGGAATAGACCACGCTTTTGGGGGAAGTTTCCATTAGACTTAGCCTTATAACCCAAAACCAAAATCCACGTGGCATCTGTATGGGTTCTCTAAAGGTTGACCTCTCTAGTGACTTATATTCCTCCTTATACACCTCCTTAACCCACATCTCTGGTGTGTCGTAGCGGCCCCCTTTTAGGTTGCAAGTAAAATTAATTGTTTGAGCCCGAACTTGGTCCACGTGAAAAACAGCATGGTCTCTGTTTCCCGTATCCAACACTAAAGAAGAGAAGAGATATAATAGTCTCCAACCAGATATCCCATATATTAGGCAACATCGGATATATGAAAATTTATAATATAAATTGTTCTCCAATAGGAAACGTGGAGATTAAATACGAAGATGATGTGTTTCCTTTTTACCTCCTCCTTGTAAGGGGCTTTTGAAAACCCTACAGACAGTCAGTCACTTCCTCAACTCGGGCTAAGAAGTTGTAACAAACCACCATTCAAAATACACGTGCATAAACGGTAAACCGTCTCCCAAAAAGAGGACACGACATTAGGTATCTCCAACCCTATTGGTGGGTTTCAAATTTCAAAATATTTTTTCAAGTATTTGATAAGCATAAATCCACAACCGGATTTTGTTTGTTGGGGTTTTACTCTGAGAAAAAGGAGACCAGACCAGAGTAGAAGTAATATTGCAGAAATCATAAGAAAGAAAGAAAAGCAAGCAAGAGGAGAAGAACAATGGAGAATCATAAGAAAAGATATGAGCATGAAGCATCATCATCAACATCAAGTGGTTTTGAAGAAGAAGATATAGTCTTGGAGCTTACACTTGGTCCTTCAAGAAGATACATTAGCTCATCTTCTTCTTCTTCTGATAGTCGTCCTGCTGATCAGGGTATAATGCCTCCTCCTCCTCCTCCTCCTAGAGTTGATTATAGTGTTGGTTCATCTACTTATGATAATATTGCTATTGGATTTACCGGCCGTGGTATAACTAGTGGTGCATATAAACCCAAGGATGTGGGTTTTGGACCTTTTGGTCTTGGTTTAGACATACCTAATGGTGGTGGTGGTGGTGGCGGTGGTGGTGTTGCACTTCCTATTATTCGTGGGGGTGGTGGTTTTTCCATACCTAACCATGCTGGGAATGGTGGAGGTGGTAAGAATTCAAGGTTGAATGTACGACCAGAGAATGTCATTGATATGGCTGTGCCGCCATTCGAGTGGGCAACGCATAAGTTTGCGAAGATTCATAGCAAGGATGATCTGATATCAAGAGGTATACATACCATAACGGGTGAAGTCCAGTGCAAAAAGTGCGAGCATCGCTGTACGCTGGAGTTCGATCTGCAAGGTAAACTGCTGGAGGTTGGTTCTTTCATTTACCACAACAAAGAGAATTTGGCTCACCGAGCTCCAGAGCATTGGACAGTGCCGCGTCTGGAAGCTTGTCCCAGTTGTGATCAGCCAAATTCACTGAAACCAGTGATGCCGTCTGACAAAAGTATGATAAATTGGTTGTTCTTGCTCTTGGGTCAGATGATTGGGTGCTGTACACTTGAGCAGTTGAAGTACTTCTGTGATAAGAACTCTCAGCATCGCACTGGGGCGAAGGACCGTCTTATTTTCCTGACTTATCTTTCACTCTGCGATCAGCTTGATCCAACTGGTCCTTTCAAGCTCAATGGATGTTGAGCAGAAGAAGACAAGACTCTATCATGGTTATATGCAGGGTTTTAGATTTCTAAGTATGCACTGCCTCTCTTTTTTTTTCTCAGGGATTTGGAGCTTGCAATTGTAATCTGGCTCTAGTAAGTAGTAAATAAATATTAGATTTTAGATCAATGTAATGAGAGTTTTACTCTTTTTTCGTAATCATTTGGGGGTACACAATGCAGATTTAAGCTAGACCCTTACCTCTTGCATGCGCTTGCATTTCACGCTTTGCGTCTACCATGGTCACCCCACTGTGCACGGCCGGCCATATTTTCTCTCTTCCTCTTCAACATCATGTAAATGCTATATCAGTCTCAGCCTGGAATCCTAGTTCCCTTATTTTCGACGTTAACTCCTCTAATTTTGCATATATTTCCTGCCAATGCGTGTGAGATCTGTCACCTGACGTAAAAACATGTACCGCGCCACCAACCTCAATTACTGTGCAACCTGGTATCTTTGTTAAGCTTTTATTTCTTGCGATCTCTCGTACTTTTGCAGCTTCTTGGTAGCTTTGACCAGTTGAGTATATATTGGAGAGAAGAACAAAATGCTCAATATTTTCTGGATCCAATTCAAACAGCTTATCAGAAGCAATTTTAGCAATGGTTTTATTTTTATGAGTCATACAAGCACCTAATAAAGCCCCCCAGACACCTGGACCTGGTTCAACAGGCATTTGCTTTATAAATTCTAGGGCCTGTTCTAGATTCCCAGCTCTTCCATGGAGGTCTACCATACAAGCATAATGCTCTTGTCCTGGCTCGATACCGTGATCTGTTTTCATCGCTCTGAACACTCTATCTCCTTCATTTACCAAACCGGAATGACTGCAAGAGTACAGAAGTGAAAGGAATGTCACTCCGGTAGGAGAAATACCAGTTTTTAGCATCGCCGTGAAAAGCTCCAATGCTTTTTGGCCTTTTCCATGGAGGCCATAACCAGAAATCATGGCATTCCAAGAAACCACATTCTTTTCCTGCATGTTTTCGAATAAGCTGTTCGCCTCATCTATACTCCCACATTTTGCATACATGTCAATCAAGGCGGTCGAAACATATGCATTGGACTGAAATTCTTCTTTAGTTACTAACTCATGAACCCATTTTCCGAGAGTAAGCGCTCCAAGTTGAGCACAGGCAGAGAGAATACTGGTCAGTGTTACTTGATTGGGCCGAATTTCCAATACCTGCATCTGTTTGAAAAGATCAATGGCGAAATCTGCAAAACCATTTTGAGTGTACCCAGATATCATTGCATTCCAAGATGCCAAGCTTTTATTTGGAGCTTCGTCGAAAAGTTTCCTTGCGGATCCAATCTCATTTAGTCTACTGTATACAGTAATTAAAGCGGTAGAAACCGAAGAATTTGAACTGACTCCAAACTTGATAGAGAATCCATGAATGGAGTTAGATAAACAAAGATGCCCAACTGGAGAGCACACAGGAATCAAACCCACAATTGTACAAGAATCAACTTCAAATCCAGAACCAACCAAGTCCTTGAATAACTTCACTGACAACAGAACCTCACCGTTACAAGAGTACCCAGAGATCATAGCGTTCGAAGAAACCAAATCAGGTTCATCGATCTGTTCAAACACGAACTCAGCAGTTAAAACATCCCCACATTTAGAATACAACGAGATTAAACCAGTTAGAACGTACACATGTGCAATAAACCCAGTCTTTATCGCGATACAATGCACATACATCCCAGTTCTCATGTCTTGCAATTCAGCTGCTGCAGGAAGTACAGCAGCTAACGTACTCGACTCGAAACGGGCAGTACCACTCAAATGCATATCCTGAAAAACTCTGATGGAATCACTAAAACAACCATTCCTAACTAACCCAGATATCAAAGTGTTCCAGGAAACGGTATCTGGGTCAGTAATTTTATCAAACGCTTTCTGTGCATTCTGAATTTGATTGAATTTTAGATAGAAATCAGTAACAGAAGAACCCACGAAAGAATCTGATTGAAACCCATCGATTATGGAGTGACAGTGAATCCAGTAACCAATTTTAGGAGACACCAGACGAGACGACGACGATATTATGAATGCGTAAGTGAAATTATCTGGTTTAAGAGAGGTTTTGTTGCGAAGGTGGGAGTAGAGAGGGAAACAAGAAGAATGATGACGAAGAATTACATTAAAGAGGAAGATGTCTGGTTTGGGAAATGAAGAGAAGAGATTATAAGCTTGATCGATTAAATTCAAGCTTATGAGTTTTTGAGTCAGTTTTGTTATGGTGATAAGGTCATCACTGAAACCATTGCGAATGATTTGAGTATGGGTTTGATTAAGATGTTCAGCGGTTGAAGAATTCGAAATTAAATTCAAGAAAATTTCACGGTTGGTTGATGATTGAGTTACCAATGGGGAGATTTTTCTGCATATCATAATCAGTTTTTAGAGGACTAGGGAAAAAGGAATGAAATTTGAATTTTTATTGCGAGGGAGGAAAAAAATAAAAGAATTGGTTCATGGGTATTTTAATAAAGGCCCATTTTCACTGGTTCAGCCCATTTGTGAGAAATGCGACGAGTTACCAAATTTATACAGCTTAATAGCACCATTTTGCTTAAGTAGCATGGTTGACTGGAAAGTTGGACAGATATTAGGGCAGATCCCAAATTGCTGCTCGATTTTGGGGCACATTCTCTATTTTCCCGTTACGAGCAAAACTAATGTTAACCACAGCATATATTATTAGAGCGATTCTAAATCACTAAATGAGCCTAGCCGAATGCTAGCCGAGTTTTGGCATCGCTCCTGGCTTAGTAGAATCCGAAGAGCGGTTTAAACTACTTTGGTACCACCTGATCTTGACCCTTGTTTTATACAGGTTAAATATAAGAAAAGTGATGAAGTTTATTTAAGAAAGCAAAACTTACACAGACACAATTTCTCAATTATACACTTGTATAGTATCCCTCGCGAGAAATAAACAAGGAAAAGAAAAATGAAAAAAAAAAAAAAAAACTAATTGGTGTTCAAGTCGACTCAAAATCACCAATCTATTCTGATGTAAGCCTTCAATCATGGGGAAAAAAAATTAAGTGGGGAATTTTAGTATAGTTTCTTTAAGAACGGGGAATTTAGTAGTAGAAGGGTAAAAACATGCCTACCAAAGAAATCCAGGTTCAATCTTTCAACCATAATAAAGGAAACTTCAAGAAGTTATCTCCAATTATCCACCGGAGAGCCCTGCATTCAGTTTCTAACAATAAGTACAATCTACCTGCTAAGGCATAACGACTTTTATAAAAAGTTTAGTATAACGTTGTTTTGCAGCAATGAGCCAGAGTAGAGAAAACAGTACCTTCATCTAATTGTACAATTCCAGTGCACCAGCAAAAAGAGTTGGTTTTTGGGATCTCTGGAAACTGTTTCCCTTGAATTTTTTGTTAGTCTCTAAAATAGGAGTAATAGTTTTGCTACTTTACATAAATGATCATTGACTATTCTCAGCTCCGAATTTTTGCAACAAAAACTCATCAAGTTTCCCTGAGTTCCGCACACCATCTTTGTCAAAGGTATTGTCAGTAGGCAAAGAACGGATGCATCCGAGAACTTGTTGAACGTCCCGCCGCAATCTGCTTGTGAAAATTGTAATTAAAACCAATATGCATAGAGAATATCTAATTTTAGCAATTTTGATTTCGTATTAAGTTAGAAAGGCACTAAGGGCAATGAAAACTGATCGTGTTGAAGAGGTACCTGTTCTTTGCTTGGGGAGTGGTAATCTCCAGACCAGAAAATGCTTCTGAAATTTGTGTGTGGAAAATCTGAACCACTTGCCTGCGTAGTGAACATGTTTGTCAGATATAACACTAAGAGTAAAGTGGGTGAACTTGTTAAGAAAACAAGTATATTTTAGCAAGTGGTCTAACCCAAAAATAGCTTGAACGTCATGTTCATGCAGAGTTCTAGACAAGATACGTTGAAAAAACCCGACTTCCTGAAAGTGAAACAGAAAAGTTTTTGTTAACTAATTTAGAATTTCATACTTGGTACATCATCATGCCAAGAATAAATAGGAAGAGCTGTAAAAACAAATGTGTCGTATCATTCCACCTTGGTAAGGGATCGCACAAACTGACTAGGCTGTGAATCATTATCCTCGGGCCTATTCCAACTCTCAGCGATTTGGGGCAACCCTCTGAGATGTACCAACAATCTTTCTCGCATTATTTGAACTAGCTTCGAATGAATCTCATCTCGGTGTACCTTATAATCCTGAAATTACATGATATTTAAAAGAAAAAAATATTGTAAGATCACACATTGCTGGTGAACTGCAGATTGTATCCTTGTTTATGTCTACAAAACTCAGCAATATAAGCTGTCCCTTGAAAAAACTATTGAGTGAGTATTGACTCAACATTAGGTAGTGAGGAACACGGTATGTCCGATTTTGAGCTATAAAAAATAAACTTAGAAGTTCCTTGCAATGAAAATATGGTTTTACAAAGATAATAACGTAGATGAGAACAAATATACCTGAGCTACTCGACCAATCTCAGACGTTAGTGTTGCCTTGCAAGACTCCGGTACTCTCAAAAAAAGAACAGTTCTGATTTCTTCATTCCACACACAGAGAACAGTGTCAGTGTGGAACCATGGGTATCATTTAATAATGGTTTTATCATCAAGTATATTATGGTTATGTTGTTAGATGACAATATAATAAACTTACCAGGAATAATAGCATGCATAAAACTGATAACTTGACTAGCTAGAGCCAAGTGTTTAGCTGTAATTGATTTCAACCCTGACACCTGCATGCAAATTAACACAACCATGAGAACCCCTTATAAATACCTAAAACCGAAGCATATTGAACTGTATGCAAACAAGTGAACAACCAAAGTCACTTATTTTAATTATATGTAGCAAGATACATCATTTTCAGTAGAAGCAACATAAACAGTATGTAACAACCAACTATACCTGCATGGCACCAGCTCCTAAAACAAGCTGGCACGTCCTTGTGTTGAAAAACTTTAAAAGTTCCACAACACGTTGGACAATTTCAAACGACAGTGCTGGCAAATAGTTATTCATTTGAACGTATTCAGACAACATCTTCAGAAGAATTAAACCACTGAAAGAGAAGAAACCAAACAACCATCAAAGTTAGTTTTCCTGAGAATACGATCTTGTCCGGTATAAGGATGAAAGACGTCACACTTTTTATAGGTTCTACATGACTGCCTTCATAAGGACGAATATAAAGACAATTTTATTTTATATTTAATTTTCATAAATAAAAATCATAGCATTATCCCATAAAAGCTTTGCAGAAGAAAGATCCTCCGGGACATGGTTCAAAACAGGTTGCTGCCCAGTGCTCCAGTGGCAATAGTAGGATCAAATACCATTTGCTGTATGATTCTAGCCTAATTGTAAAAAGACACCTAATGAAAACTAGAAGAGGCTGTCTAGGGCAGGAAAAAAAAACTAACCTGTTCACCATGTGATAGCCATCGGCACCATAGGTGAGGGTTTGAGTTGTGGATTTCACACTTTCCTTTGTGTTGTTATTACCATCAACATTTCCCCCTGTTGAAACGGGTGATTTAATTGGTCCTGTGCTATCAGCAGAGGTTTCATTGGACTGCCCAATAAGCTGAGATGGTAGTGCCACATCTTCCACAGGTGAACCGTCAGCTTTTGAAGAAATATCGGTGCTACCAAGAGCTTCAGCTTGACTGCCATTAATCAACGTTTCAGAGGATAGAAATGACTTGACAATGGCCTGAAATTCATCTGGGACGTCCACAGAGGTCCAAGTTTCTTGGTCAAGAACTGCCTTAATCTTTGCCATCTGTAGTAACAAATCGAGAAGTATAAGCAACAAGCGAACTCCAAAAATAACTGTACATAAACTTAAGCATTATAAGCAGCTGACTAACCCGAGAGTCATGTTGGTAGGAAACAAAGGCTTTCGACTGAGACTGCAGTGTTCCCCTAATGCTGTAGCCCAATCTACCACCAACCTGTTCATATCAACAGATATTAAATACAAAAACAATTATGAACGAAATTGGTCTTTTCTTGTGAACAAGTATTACCTTCTCTGTAGCTGTTATAAAATCCTGAGTGATGTTGTAGATGCTCAAGAACTCTTGCAATCTTAATTTAGGGTGTAGAAGAGCACGAACACCAAGGAGCTTAGCCCATCTTCCATGAGCCGCATCACAAGCTGCAAACACAGCTTCGGCATTTTCCCGCAGCACTTCAGCACTGTAAATGACAATAGTTCCTCAAATTACAGTCCAATGTCACGAATTTTTAACTTTATACCAAACAACCACCCACCAAATAGGAGACACTAAAGTTCAGAATGAACAAGCAAGTAATAACCCAGGTAGCCACAAAAAAAATACTTCAACTGGAGACCTCAATTTACACTTCACAGAGTTTGTGGGAGCCAACTGTGCTTAGGTATGTCAAAAACTGACTCGGAAAGACGGTCATAGTTAACCCCCACAGACCAAATTACTCCACTAAGCACTACCAGTTTCCTTAGATGGATAACAAAAAAAAAATCCTAACCAATAACAAGCAACAAAGAAATTTGAGAGGCATACAAGTAAAAAAATTTAAAAACATATGGATGTACGTGAACTTCAGCCATCTTTGAGTGACGGAAAACAGAGAGGGAAAGAGACTGCTGATGGTTGAAAAGTTACAATACAGGAAAATTCCAATTGTTTTAGGGATGAGGCTATTAATTTGAAGCAATAAATGGTTACCGTAGATTTCTTGACATATTTGGACTTGAGATGTCGTTTGCTTTTCCCGATGCAGTTGGGCTCTTAATAGCATTCTTCTGAAGCGAATAAGGTGAGAGTTCTTGACCTGCTTCCGCATTTGCTGCTGAAACAGAATCAGTAGCATAGCAACTATCCAGGTTCGACATGATCCACTCAACAGCCTTTTTAACTTCAGCTGCCCGTACTAAATGTACCTGCATTCACTAAAAAAGAGAAATTACATTACATCATACTACGCAGTTAGTAAAGTATACGACTAAAGTTATATGAACTCTGAGGTTACAGCAGTACCACGTTTGCTACATGTGCTTTCAGTTCCTTTTTTCTTTTTCATTTTTATTTTTAATATCTTGTTTTGTTGTTCTTTTAAGTTTTAACTTTGTTTTGCTCCTAAGAAACAGTGGTTTATCCTTCTGTTGTTTTCATTGTTGAGCAACAAATCATGATTGGTTAATGTTATTAACTTAAGTTAAGCCGGATTGGTGATAATCCAGATCAAGGCATGGTTAATGGTACACTAAGTGAAATAGCTTATCTGCTTATGAGATATTCTACCACCTAGTGAGGTGTCTCTCCAACTCATGGCGGAAGGTAGGACAAAACATGGCTATAAGGACTCTCTTCTACCCTCTCACATAAAAAAAATCTTCTGATATTCTCTATCAATCTAAGCATGACAAAAATAAGTAGAAGCGCAAGTCATAAATGTGATAGTGACACTTCTCCATAGTTGCATAAAGTTTTGATGTTATCTCACAAAGAGTGCTACAGAACTCTGTCTCCAAGTGTACAATCTATTTTACTTGATCATTATTGTGGTTCATCATAGCTGTAAAACACGCAGGGTTTAATTCTAATTCAGTATAAGGTAAGATAATATCCATGATCAGAACAAAGTTATGGTGATTTAAGTTCAAGGACATGAATTTCTAGCATATTCAACTGTGATATTTCATGTATTCAAAACTATGTCTATGGATCAGACAAACACAAAACAAGGTAAATCTGTACTTGAATCTTTTTGTGTAAACAAAAACTTAGATCAACAGCCTTCTGGATAATCACCCTCAGCCTTGTGGAGCAAGAAATTGCAATGAGCTAAATAGACTTTATAAATTTCATTCAACAGAATTTTCCGAAGTGGTCAGTGTCCAATAAGGTACCAATACTAAACCAAAAGAAATAACATAGGAAAAAATGAGCAATTTCAATGTCCAAAAAAAGGAGTCAAGCATTACCTTACCTGTACAACCCTGAAAATAGCATCCAAAAGACGAATGAAGCTTTCAGATGCAAGGCTACGCAACTTGCCTGCGAGTGACGCGCCTCCAACTGAGCCAAAACATAAGCAGTAAATAAAATGGCAGATTATTTTATTTCAGCTCCCTAGCGTACGGAGTTGAGCAGCACATTCGCAGTGTGTAATCAAAGCAACAGTGGTCCATAAATTACCATCAGTGTCAGGTGTCCGATCTCCCGTCATCATACCAGACTCCATGGGTTGGGCAACCAAAAGAGGAAGCAACTCCGCAACTGTCGTCTTAATTGCTGTTTTCATGTTGGCAGTCAGTGCCTCGCGGTAGTTCCTTATCTCAGATGGGAGTTCTTTCTGAACAAATGCATGGCAAATAGATTCTAAGAATATAAAAAAATAATCTTTAAATCCAGGTATACAAAAAGCATGACAAATGTAAAGAATTTCGAGAGGAAAGCCCACACGTAGAGATAAAGCAGGTCTTTTTGGAGTCTAAAATACATTACTTAATCTTCCTATTCAATCGAATATGCGGAGTTTTGTACACTAAGGAATGATTAGTCAAATCAGAAAGTAACACCAAAACAGTAAGATATGAAACAGTGCTTTCGGAACAACTATTACATCTCTGACACCACTGGTCTCCACTCTAATCTTAACATACGTTCATTACAGTCCAACCACAAATCAAGATTAAGAAAGCAGTGTTCTGGAAAATATTGAACTTGCAAATGCAAGTACAGTTGAACACAAAATTAAGTAAAAAAAATATACAGAGAAGGACTCACAGTTCTGAGCAATCCAATGATAAAGGGTAGAAGACGATCACGAAAGTTAAACATTTCTTCTTCATCCATCTTAAACTGCAGCCACGTAAGCTTCAATTAGAAAAATTACCATTGCACAACACTTTTTATTCTTTAAGGTACAAGAAAATGATCAAGCCAACAATTAAACATATATACCATTGACTAGGAGAAAATTCTTAACTTCATCGGTTATCTCAAACCGTAACTATAAGTTAATCAAGCATGTTGATATTATCATTTTAATTTTGATTACAGGAAGAAAAAAAAAACTACTTGCACTGGGACTAGTCTAATAAACAATTAAAAGTAAATATTATTTATTTATTTATATTTCATTTATAAAACTAAAAAACCTAACAGGATTGTCAGCAAGAGCCAGCTCCTGAATAACAATGTAGCACGAGTGTATTTTATTTTCCTTTAAAATAGTCTTCATGTATCAGTACTAAGTCTTCCCAAAGTACAATTTCAGGGTAGTGGTGTTCTTTTCAGTCTTACACCCTCCACATGAAATGTTTGGCAGAGAAAGGAGAACAGGTAAAATGCTGACTCTGAGTCAAAGGAGATAAATGACACAACAATGATCAAGCCAAAGAAGGGCAACATTATGTTCAAAACATGAAGATAAATTCTTTAAACTTACATCATCATCTTTTCCATTAGTATGGCTAGCATTCCCTGCTTTTATTATAGCCAAAATAATAGACCCCCCATCTTTGACATCGTATATGGAAGCACGCAAGAACTCTGCTGAAAGAATGCTACAAGAATGAATTTCACAAGTTACAAGCTAGACAGATTATGCAGTCCCTACTTTCAACAAAAGCAAGAGATAATATAATCTGATAGACAGGAACACTGGGAAACGATATAATAATATAACAGTAAGCTGGCAACTGGGTTTTGGTACTTGATACATAACATTGGGAGAAAAATACAAACGTAACAAAACAAACAGGCAGCTCTAGGCTAATCAAAGAAGAGAGTTAAATAATATAAATAACAGAATAAGCAGGGTGATGAAGAAATGATAAAAGAAGCAACCGTCTAATTAACAACCAATTATGACAAACTTACATACTACAATAAACACTAGATTTCAGTTTTCAAAAATTCTTCTTATTTTATATGCACTTCAGCAGGACATTTCAGTTCCAATAGTCAACCCAAATAGAAATTGATAGAAATTGGTACATAACCAATATTAACTACCAATGTATCCACAAGAGCACTCCAAAAATATTTGGACTGGATCAGTCCCTCTACTGAACTAGAAACACAAATAAGTATAACCAAATTGCATTCTGTCACTCAACAATCAAAAGTAAGAGCAACCAGATTTTGGATATGACAGTGACTCCATTGAGATTCAGTAAACGTACCGGTTTATATCCTGGATAGATGTTGCTAACTGATCACGCAGATGACGGAAGCAATGGAGACCAGCAAGCTCATCAGTATCCTGACATAGATGAAGAAAATCGAAATAAGATAAATCGAGAAGAAAATAAAAAAAGAGGATCTAGAACATGCACTTGCTATAACCATGTTTTTACTTGGGACATTTATCTCATGTTTGACTATTGAGTTAAATTACCAGTAAATTCCGCAAGTCATCTGTTACATCCAAAGCTCCTGCACAATCTGCTGCTGCAACTAGCT
The DNA here is from genome assembly GCA_023529015.1 of Papaver nudicaule. NCBI lineage: Eukaryota > Viridiplantae > Streptophyta > Magnoliopsida > Ranunculales > Papaveraceae > Papaver > Papaver nudicaule. Next base: position 13,674 of record JAJJMA010134883.1, read on the forward strand.
GTAAAAGACATAAAAAAAATGCTCAGACACATGGTATAAAGATTGTAGTTTAGTTTTCTATTCAAAAACAAGCATGCTAGACAACTGATACTAGTACCAGTACTCTGCATTGGGAGCAACTCGCTTAGCACCAAGAGAACAAAACTACACCATGTATTATAAGAACATGAACACAGTAAGACAATCTCAGACAACCTTTACAAGGATAATTCAAAATATTGCAAGCCTCTAACATCTTAAAACACATTAGATCATTTTGCAATGTTAAGAGTACTTACACAATGCTTTCTACTCTAGTCTAAGAAGTGTTTGGAAAAAAGAAAAAAAAAAGATGTATGAAAAGATGAAGGATTTGACAGAAGCTTTAAGAAGTATCCACGAAGTTGTTCCCAGGGCCTCGTCTCGGCTTTTGTTTAATAGATTTTGAAAACAGAGAACTAGCTTCACTACTTAGACTCTGCTTCATCAATAGTTGCTCTTTGTACAGGTTTGGCATTTAACATCGAGTACCAGTTTACGCTCATAATCTGATGTTTGCACAGAGGTAAAGGAGTGCCGCCACATAGCTAGGGAAGTCACCTAGAGGGAATAGAGTAGGTCGTGTAGTGTGTTGGTTTCAACAATGAGGCAAACGGTTCAGAATGTCTTGAACATTAGACTCTTCGTAAGCAATGGTGCTGAAGTTTATGCACTTCCCGACAACGATTCCTCATTATTACTAACCAACAAGAAAACTAGAGTTTAATTATGAGTAGTTTTCTAGACAGATACATAGTGACTCCATCAGCACAAATTTCCCATGGCATCCAAAGTCTATGAACAATAAGAGAAATATAAGTGCAAGGCTCGGTTTTTTTCCTACGCTAAGAACAACAATAACCACATTGTTCCTAGGACCATTAACACGGTACGATAAACTGAGTGGCCATGGCAGATCGTTTTCATCTAAATACTAGCACTAAGCTGCATGTTCTCAACACAAAACCATGGGATACAATTACAAGTTACACAAGAAAGTAATATACTCTAGATATTTATATAACTATCAGTCCTTAACCTTAGAACATACCACTATATCACCCAACATGCTACATTTCACTGTTTAACATCTTGTGCCGCCTAATTGTTACTCAAAACAGGTAATCAACTTGGAACATGTCTCACAATACTGCACATTGTTCACTAAGTCACTCACTCCATCGTGCTACATTAGACTGTTTAAACATTTTTTCGCTGGACTAATTCTATTTCACAACAACAATTCAATTCAACTAAAAACAGACAGTGTTGGGAAACAAAAAGAAACGTACCAATTTCAAAGCCGACAGCGCCTGATTAACATACAAAATGAGTGTAAGTTTCTGCTGCAGCGCAATCAAATTAATCCTCGTCGAATTCAAATCTTGAATCTGCTTAGCAGGTTCAACTAACTCCTTATTCAACAGCCTAATCGTCTCTTTCAACTCCCGGATCCGTCCACACGCTTCCACAATCTCCACATTCAAACCAAACAATTGTCCTTGAGCTTCGAAAAACGAATTCGATCTTAACGATATCTCTTTCACTAAATGTAACTCAACTGTATCCAAATAATGTGATAATTTCTCTTGTAAATCTATATTCTCCGGAATCGTCTTAAACGGACAGGCAACTTGGAACGTCGATCCCTCTTCTAATGCAAAATCTTCTTTAAAATACAATGACGGTACCTCTCTTAAACAATTCACTAACGCTTCACCTTGTCCAACAACATTACTACTAAACCCTAACTTGTCATCAATTTCCTCTTCTCTTTCTAATTTCTCTTCGATTTCTAGACTTTCTTTGTTCGAGTGATTCCGAATATCTTCAAATCTACCATACGGTTCGTTAATACCATTCAAATAAGATTTGAAATCTGATTTGGAAACTTCAGAACCTGGTTGTTGTTTAAGTACTAACGGTGTGGATGAGAAATCAATGGAAGAGCTAGTGGAAGAAGAAAACCAACCAGTAAACAAAGAAGAAGAATCAGATCCGTAAGCGGAAGTTGATTTGCGTGGATTGTTTAGAATTGAAGACAGATTCTGACTTCCGCTGCCACCGTATGATGATGATGCTGATGGTGATGGTGTGATTTTCGGTGTGTTTGGATCGGATTTAGTAGACGAAGCTGCTGAAGTTGTTCGAGTGATACGGAGGTTTTCGTATCTTCCTCCTCCTCCCGATTGGGAAGAAGAATCCATTTCTTTGTTTTCACAAACTTGGAATCATCAATGTGTAATGAATTTAAATCCTGGGATTTGAAGGAGAAGGTACAGTGAAGAATCGTGAGTGAGAAGCTTGATCTGATAAACGAGGAATGGAATTTGAAATCCAGGGATTTGGATCAGATCGTGTGGAGAGAAAGGTGTTTTTTAATGGTGTTTTTTCCTTTGAGCAGAAGGAAGTACAACACTTTTCTTTCTCATTCACTATTGTTGGATCTGGAAGATGGAAGATGGAGTCATTTACACACACCCGGGTTCCGGGTTTAGTACAGGATACGGTTTATGGTGGTGGTGGGCAGATTGGTGAGTGACTCAGGAGTCTGGGCCCCTGGTTAAAAGTGATTCAGGAGTCATTTACACTCACCCGGGTCCTTATTCGTCCTTGGACTCCATTCATTGAGCAGCAGATTGGCACTATCAGGTCAGTCCCTATTTGGATGATACTTAGAGCATCTCCAATAGAGGGTGGAAGTCTTAATTTTTATTGCCACATAAGATCTATAAGACTCAATATTTGTGAAAATCAATCTCCAATAAGTGGGGTCCTAGAGTTTAGGAGTGATGACATGGACTTGAAAAGGTGTTAGAGAAAGTCGTAACTAGACTTTCGGGAAGACCCTCCATTTTATTTATTTTCTTTTAATAATTGTTAAACGGTTTAGATCTTATCCACATAAAATATCTCAAAGGTTAAACATACACTGTTGGAGATGCTTTACTGGTTTTATAGTCTGTTTGGATACACCCTCAGAAGTAACTTTTCGACTTCTGGAAGCAAAAAAGTCAGAAGTTAGTTTGGCAACACAATTTCAAAATGACTTCTGGAAGCAGAAAAGTTAACTTTTTCTGAAGCAAATTTTTTTTGCTTCTGACTTCTGAAATTGACTTCTGCTTCTGGAGAAGCAGAAGTCATAAGTACTTCTGTATCCAAACAGGGTATTAAGGTTAATCTACATAGAACCTTCAAAATAAAGGTCTAAATAAGACCTCCACGTATAAATTTTTCGACCCACTGTTGGAGATGCTCTTAGAGCAAGGGCTATGGGTAGAGTGTTTTTGCACTTTCATTTTGAAAGAGAAACTACGTGAAAGTGGGGAAAACTGGCCATGGGAGCAAAAAATAAGGGTCTAAGCGGCTAATGATTTGATGCTTCTAGAAAAAAATACACAAGAAACGGCTAAAGTTTAGCCGCTTAAATTTTTTAATTTTTTTATTTATGGAACGGCTAATGTTTAGCCGTTCCTATGAGTTTTTCACCAAAAACACATACAGGCTTTTCTTTCCCCCCCTCTCCTCGTTCTTCTTCCTGCTCTGCGAAAGAAGATTTTTCTTCTTTTCACGCTCGTCGTTCTTCTTCCCCTTGAATCAGGTATTTGGATTGTGTGTTTAACAATAATAAACCCTTGATTGGGTTTTCAAGGTTATGTATGTTCAAGTTAAATCAGAAACCCTTGATTCGTTTTGCCTAATTTTGCCCTAACCCTTGATTGATAATGTAATTTTTCTACAATATTTTGATTTTATAGATTATACAGTTAATCTTTATACATAGATTGTTACTGATTTGCTACTGATATTGTGTGAATTCAAATATAGGGGTTAGTCGACATGATTGCAACTAATATTGTTACTGTACAATTCCTTGATTACATGATTCCTACTGACTTTTGAAAAACATCACAAGAGCGGCTAATCTTTAGCCGCTCTATTAACTTTTCATTTCCAAACGGCTACCAAGTTTTGCCGTTTTAAAAAAATTCTCCATGGAGCGGCTAATCTTTAGCCGCTCCTCTATGTTTTCTCTACAAACGGCCAAACTTTTGCTGTTTTGCGTAAATCTTTATGGAACGGCTAATCTTGTGACGTTACACTTTCACCCACTCTTTCATCTGAAAGAGTACCTGATAGATTTTGGGGAAAAAGTGGAGGAAAGTGGTCCATTCTCTACCCATAGTAGAAGCAAATTTGCTCATTTGATCACACTCTTTCATTTTGAAAGAGTTACTCTTTCATTTTGAAAGTCCCATAGCCCTTGCTCTTAGGGATGTACCTCTTCATCTTTGGAATGCTCTTGGCTTCTCAAGAATATCAAGTCTGGTAGGAAAACCCATCATGACTGATGCTCCAACGGCTTTGAAGACTAGAATGGCCTATGCCAGGGTTTGTGTGAAGGTCGATTCTAACTGTACGTTTCCTTCCGAGCTTCCTTTTCAAATTGAAGACAAGAAATATGTTGTGAGAGCTGAATATCCATGGAAACCATCTTATTGTTCTCACTGTAGAAGTTTTGGACATTCCATTGGCAAGTGTAGATCCAATTCTGCACCTAAATATAAGAATAAATGGGTACCCAAGAGCTTAAATGTTGATGCAGCTGCAGAAGAGAGTGAGAAGATCAGTGAGCCTCCTCAGGTCAATGCAACAATGATAGAAAAATAAATACCAGTGGAGGACCATGTCCCTTTGGTGCAGGAGAGTGAAGCTAACTTGCTAGCAGGGAACCATGTATCTTTAGTGCAAGAGAGTGAATCTAATTTTCTCTCAAAAGAGGAGATGACTGCAGGTAGTACACAACAACCAGAGCTTCTTTGGACCTATGCAAAGAAGAATAAGAAATCAAGCAAGAAGGTTGGAACCTCAAAATCAGTTGAAGTAAGTCATTTGAATCCTTTTGATGTTCTTTTTGAAGATGGAGAACTAGTGAATCATGTTTTAAATAGGGATTCAAGCCCTAACAAGGAAATAGAAAAAAAATGATTTTGGTGCTGGTAGAGCCTCTGATGAGGTGACAATTGAGACTTCCAAAGATGACCAAGCTCATGAGGTAAGTGTTGAGGTACCTGGCATTGATGATCAATCAAATTTGAATAGGAGTGAAACTTCAGAGTGGAAGTCAGAAGATGAAGAAATTAAGGCTAAGAAGATGAAGCCAGTAGTAGAAGTCTCTAAATTTAAACAAGGATATACTTCTTCTATTGAAGATCTGAAAAAGGGACAGATGATGTGCCTTTGGTTTTTTGTTGTTGCTGTTATTGTTGTCATACTGGAATCTGTTATGGGTTTGTTTGTTTATTATTAATTGAAATCTTTCGTCTTGTTATTTTCCTGCAGGGATTTTAATGGGAATTTTGTAACTAAGGAAAAACTTCAGTAATCACCCTTTATTCATTGATTTATCGGGGAAATTTTCCTTCGAAGCTAAAGCAACTTGAAGAATTGTAAGTTGTCTTTTTAGTTTCCATTTTTCTCTCATGGGTTGTTGATTAATGGGACATGTTTTAAATATACCACAACATTTTTACGGCTCTACAATGCATATGCTTAAAGAACAACAATTTTATCTGGTCATGTTCCTTAGATGTTGTTATACTGTATATATCTTTAATCTGGACAAGCACATCACCAAAATCTTGGGTCTTTATCTACCTGCCACGTATAAGTGGTGCATCCACGTACTTGCATCTGTCGTTTAAAAACCCGGTCTGAGGAGCTTTACTGATTCGTAACTTTTTCTGGATGCAGAATTCTGGAAACAAGTTCCTCCCACTGAACCTTATCGTGTGTTATTCTTTGAGATGTGAGGGATAATCTATATCAGACACGTGGGCGCTTTCACCATTTATTAGCATATACAATCTCTGACATTCCCGAGGAAGGCACTTACACTAACATTGAACAGGTGTGTTCTTGATCCCAACTCTCTATATTGTCTGAACTAGAATAGCTTATGAACTTGAACTTGTATTAACTAGTGTTTATAGTATGCTTTATGGTTTGTGGTTTGTCCCATATAAACTCATATGTCACATTTTTGCTGGTGAATGAATATTTACGATCTGTAT
>JAJJMA010134887.1:0-13676 GCA_023529015.1 Papaver nudicaule
TTGTATGGTACCATGCAATTTTGGCGGTGGATCAATGGGAATTGCTAATTTTCCGTGAGTCTGGCGAAGACACCGTTCTCCTAAGTACAAGAAGCTTTCTCGGTCTATCGGATCATAAAACGAATAACGTTGTATGGATAACCTTCTAGCATTTGCAACATCGCCAACCCCATAGTAGATACTAGAATTCCACGGCATCCAGCTGACACTAATTTGATCTAGAGAATCCAATTGGTTCCGCGCCCATACCAATGAATGACCTCCGGTCTCTTTTTGATTACCTTTTCCCTTCTTAGCATGTTCCTTGTCACATATTTTGGCAGCAGGGAAGAAATTTGCATCGTATTTATCTTCGTCCGTATTGGGCTTCAATATATGAATATACGCCCAAAACCAAGGCTACAGAGAGACTCTTGGAGGTAAAATGTTCATTCAAGAGACACCTTATATGGTTAACCAACAAGTGTTGTTTTGAAGAAAAATGTCCACTCAACAGTCGCAAAAACACACACTCTTTGGAAGTGTAATTATGTATGTCAAGTCAGACATTCTAATCAGGTTTCAAATTTGTGTACTGCCGTGTGTGGGTTGTTGATGTGTGTGGGCAGTATATCTCAAATAAGTGTCAACATTTTTAGCAGTGCTCATTCAAGAAAGCATCTCCATGTTCATGAAAGGTTTAAAGAGTGAGAAGCAATGTCATCGTTTCAATTTTGAAAGCGTCAAGGAACCTGTTTAAGGCACTTTATTATCAAGAACGATCATCTCATACCCCATTTTGAAAGGCCAGGAAATTTGAATGATCGAAAAGATACAAACAACGGTTGTGTTGAGTTCATAAATTATCAGCTTCAACTATATAAAAATCTGAGTGAGTTGATCACAATATCTCTGCTCGATCTCCGCCAAAAAACAATTACTTTTTTTTTTTGAGAACTTATAAAACCTACTACTGAAACATCAAACATTTTTTAGTTCCCTTGATTTGTACTTATATTGTTCACAAAATTATCAAGTCTTACTGTACTGTTTTCCTTTCACTGATGTAAGGATGCTACCATTTGGTTTGACAAACTCATGAAAAATCTTGGTAAGTAGAATTCACCTTTCTCTTTATATTATTTTTGTAAGAGGGTTTAGAAATTGTTGCATATACATAGGTTTCCACACTTTGTTGATTCAGGTTTACAAACGCGATGCAATAAGAATGTTTGATTTGGGTTTAAAAAGTCACCGGTTTATTCTTAATCATCGGTATCATTGATTGAAGGTGTTTGTGAAAAGTCACCAAGAAGATAAAAGTATATTAAAACCAAATTAATATGGTAAAAAGACACTCGAGAAACATAAGTATGTCCATTATGTTTCCGAAGGAGGAGGGAAAAATGTCCACAATTTAGTGCAGTGGTTTTGATTGCCATTTTCTTTGGCCTTCTTTGCAGTGAGAGGAAGAGTTTGGTTTTACCCAGTTTGGTTTAGGAGAATGTGTTTTAATGGGTTGTTTGTTGAAAACTTGAAGTTGGTTTCCGAAGAGACACTAAGTAAACCGAAAATAGTATGCAAATTTTCATCATATCCGTGTCAAAGATTCGGGTTGACTATTGTTGCTGCTAAGGATATTTTTATGATGAAAAAGATTTGAACATTATGAATCTTCGAAAACCTTTAATCCCACCACGAAAGAAAAAATAACATGGAAGATGAGTTAGATAAAATAAAGGCCGAACAATCCATTCGACACTTGAAGTCGTAACTTCAAATCACCAGCTGCTTGGAATCTTTATATCGATATGAACATGCGCCTCTGACTACGGTTTCATGGCTATTGTTGGAAAAAATAATTGGTATTTGGGAGTGTATGACTTCAATCCATTCAAAATCAATACTTATAAATACTGGGAATTGGTGGGAGGCTTGAAGGATGTGTCAAAAGACATACATAAGCTTCATTCTTTTCTTTGTATTTAAGAAAACACTAATTAGCCCTTGATATAAGATATGCAACATGTGCGCTATTTTTAGGGTGCCTATTTGATTGAGGAAACCTGAATAAGATCAAGTCATACATTACAGAATTGACAAGTTTCAGCGCTGATCGATTCCAAAGATAATAATTAGACTGTTTCATGGGTGACAAGATTTCGTAAGGTATACTAGATAATCAATGTGGCTCAATATCTTTCCACAAGCCGGCTTTCTAAGGACTTATCAGAAATGGTGTTTTATGCAATTCGACAAGACATGTATTAGTTAGAGGATGGAGGCAAACCAAGTTTTGGGAAACATTATAACCAAGATAATATGATCCAACTACTGAGAAACAATTTCGTGACTCTAGCCCGTATAGGGTACGGGCATATCAGAACTTGTATATATATATATATATATATATATATATATATATATAAAAGAAACTTATTAAAATTGTTAACTAGAACGACCTTCAACGGTAGTTATTTAACTGTAATCAACTTTAACTTAGAATAATCTTTATACAAAAACAAGCAATCGGGTATAGTTAACAAGATCTTTTAAGATAGTTACGCATTTGGGTAAGCAGAAGGGCTATTCATAGTCTTTAGGAAATTCAGCACACCTATGGGTTTTTCCATAGAAATTGGAACCATGCATGTCAGGCACCATATTCAATTCCATTATATATACAAAATAGTTAACTCTGAATCATGGAAGAGGATGTTGCTGACTCACCACCAATTAGGAAGTTGATGGAGGTACAAATTGGGAACCAAGAACATAAAACCATGTTCGTGGGAGCTGATTTACCCCAGCCTGAGCTGGATGAGTTGATTGCACTGTTAAAAGCGAATGTGGACGTTTTCGCTTGGAGCTTTACGGAGAAGCCAGGAATAGATCCCAATGTAGCCTGTCACAGGCTAAACATTAGCAAGGTGAAAAAGCGGGGATGCCGAGATATACCACCAACTTTTAGTTTTCGTGAACCTAGTTGATTATGGTTGTTTGAACGATCTCACAAATCAATATTCAAACAACAACCTGAGTATAGTTCAAAGAACCGAACCCTAACAAGAACGTTGTTCTCGTAGATCTTAATAGACATGGATTCACTCAAAGGTTATGAATCAACAAACTTGCAATTACTTATATTATATAGATCAGAGACAATATAATGCGGAAGGGAAAAGTAATGCAAGACACCAGAATTTAGTTAACGAGGAAACTACAAACCTAGCAGAGAAACCCCAGGACCTCGTCCAGATGTGAACACCCTCAGTATGAACGGTATACAGACGCTAGCCTACTCTCAGACTTCGGACTGGACTGTATCGAGACTGAATTCACCCTACAAGCAATTCAGCTACCAATGTGCTCCTACGTCTCATGGCTCCCGCAGTAGCCTACGTATTACTTGAATCCCCTAGCTGACGTCCTTTACAGGCCTAAGAGTTTCTCCACTTCCCTTCGTGAAGACTAGCGCTACCCTGCCTCTAACAGGACGCCTAAAAGTATCCAAGTAATCAAACAAGAATACGATTGTGATTTCCTTTAGACTTAAAGTCAAGGTTAATGGAAATCGATATTTTGAATAAGGCTTATTGATCTAGCCTAAACAACTTTACCTCCAAACGCGAGACGAACTTGGTATGAAACCTAGTTCGTGAATTTTCGTTGGGAACTTCTAGGGTTTACGATACAAGATCTACCTTACGAAGTTTCCATCAAATCTTGGTCGTGATAAGATTGAAAGTATTCAATCGACCCAAAATACATGATGGAATTTAACTTCCGACCTGTGCTTCACGATCCTCAAGTGAAGTCTTTCAATAGTCGTAGTCCAAAAGGACTTCGAGATGACGACCAACCTTTATGCAAGGATACACAGATGTGTAGAGGATTGAGATTGTATCTTGCAGAAGGTCGTCTATTTATAGTGATCACCAAGGGAGGCTTTGCTTAAAGTTAAGCAACCTTGAGTAGGGCTCAAGCAAGTTCCGGAACTAGGAAAGTCCATAGCTTGATTACCCATTCTCAATCTTCTAAAAACTTTGGACTAAGTCAAATGTTAAAGAAGACTCAACCTTGTTTGAAGGTTCGCAACTTCTGGTCCAATGCTTGTTTGGACATCGCTTTGCGACTTCTGGTCCAAATAGGTTGTTTGAACATCGCTTGGATTAAGTTGTTGAATTCCACGGGCCAAGTAATGACAAGTCCGAGAACTAATCATGCCTACCGAAAACTTCAAGATATGGAGTTGGAAGTTTTCGCATGGCTTATATGAACGCGTTCATAGAGCAGTCAATAGAGTTCAGGAGAATTCAGGAGAATTCTTGAACTTGTATTTACGCGTTCATACAGACTAAGCTCGTTCTCTGAAATGCCAAAACAACACATGTACGCGTTCACCATTGGGGTCATTTCAAGAGACAACTCAACATACTCTACCTATACATATTATCAAAAGTGTGACAAATGCAAAGGAGAAAATTCTAGAATACCTTCGGATCATATAAACAACATCATAGACTATTGATATGATAGAAATGGTAAATACGATACGGAAAGGAAAAACCTTTCTAACCTTCAGCGAGGACGTTGTGATTTATCAAGTAGTAAGCTCCGGTCTTCTTCTTCATCAGTCTTCATCTCGATTACCTAAAACTATCCTAGTCCGAGGTTGTAGAGTAAACTTATCAAGGATTGTGTTTTTGTCTCATAAACTTGACAACTGACTTGAGATAACAACATCAGTGGGTTCAACCGAGCAATGCTCTAACAATCTCCCCCTTTGGAAATTTTAGTGACAAAAACCAATCTTACATATGGATTCAAAAAGTAAAATCTTTTAGCCCTAACCATAATGTGCTTGATCTTCTTGTAATCTTCAGCGTCTTCAGATAAGAGTGTTCCTGCAAGCGAAGATTCAAGGTAGAGATAACAAACTAAAAGTCACCACACATCTTGGTTTCTAGAAGGACATAGTCCAACAAGAGTTTGTTATGCAATTGAGTAGTATGTAAAACTATTGCATCGATGCTTCAAGATACTACACAATTTGATATGTTCTCCCCCTTACTCAATACACTAACTTTTGCTTTGACATGACAAGCACATCGATTTTACTCCCCCTATGACAATGCCGTAGACAATTGTCGTAGTAGATAGAAAGATTTTACTCCCCCTTACTACAAGATTTCTCCCCCTTTTGTCATAAAAATAGACAAAAAAAAGAAATATAGGAATCCTCATAAAATCGCAATAATCAATGTAGACAAAGGTAAACATACCTGAAACGAGAGATATAAAGATGCAATTCTCTCGTAGATTCCACAACCGCTCTCCCCAAAAAGATATTACCATGAAGCACAAGTTCAAAAGAACTCTCCCCAATAATGTGTTATTCCATAAGGAACAACGCGACTACCTTTCCAAGCAAGGTTTCAAAATAAATTCTTGGGTACAATTTTCACAAGTGAAATTGTAGATATGTTTTTCTTTCCTAGCCAGTTACGGTCAAATAGGAATTCAAGGTTTAATCTTCCTACTTTCTCAGAGAGTTTCGGTCAACCATCGCCTTTAGAGAAAACATTAGGTTACCCCTTCCTAGTGGTTGTTGTTAGAGCATTGCTCGGTTGAACCCACTGATGTTGCTATCTCAAGTGAGTTGTCAAGTTTATGAGACAAAGACACAATCCTTGATAAGTTTACTCTACAACTCGGACTAGGATAGTTCTAGGTAATCGAGACAAAGACTGATGAAGACGAAGACCGAAGCTTACTACTTGATAAATCATAACGTCCTCGCTGAAGGTTAGAAAGGTATTCCTTTCCGTATCGTTTTTACCATTTCTATCATACCAATAGTCTATGATGTTGTTTATATGATCCGAAGGTATTCTAGGATTTTTGCCTTTGCATTAGTCACACTTGTGATAACATGTATAGGTAGAGTATGTTGAGTTGTCTCTTGAAATGACCCCAACAGTGAACACGTTCATGAAGGCGTACATATGTTGCCTTTGGGATTTCAGAGAACGAGCTAAGTCTATATGAACGCGTACATACAAGTTCAAGAATTCTCCTGAATTCTCCGGAACTCTATGGACTGCTCTCTGTGAACGCGTTCATATAAGCCATGCGAAAACTTCCACCTTCCATATCTTGAAGTTTTCGGTCTAGACATGATTAGTTCTCGGACTTGTCGTGACTTGGCCCATGGAATTCAACAACTTAATCCAAGCGATGTTCAAACTAGAAGTCGCAAAGCGATGTCCAAACAACCATTGGACCAGAAGTCGCAAAGCGATGTCCAAACAAGCGTTGGACCAGAAGTCGCGAACCTTCAAACAAGGTTGAGTCTTCTTTAACTTTTGGCTTAGTCCAAAGTTCTTAAAAGATTGATAATGGGTATTCAAGCTATGGACTTTCCTAGTTCCGGAATTTGCTTGAGCACTACTCAAGGTTGCTTAAACTTTAAGCAGAGCCTCCCTTGGTGATCACTATAAATAGACGACCTTCTGCAAGATACAATCTCAATCCTCTACACATATGTGTATGCTTGCATAAAGGTTGGTCGTCATCTCGAAGTCCTTTTAGGACTACGACTATTGAAAGACTTCACTTGAGGATCGTGAAGCACAGGTCGGAAATCAAATTCCATACTGTATCTTGGGTCGATTGAATTCTTTGAATCTTATCACGACCAAGATTTGATAGAAACTTCGTAAGGTAGATCTTGTATCGTAAACCCTAGAAGTTCCCAACGCAAATTCACGAACTAGGTTTCATACTTAGTTCGTCACGCGTTTGGAGGTAAAGTTGTTTAGGCTAGATCAATAAGCCCTATTCAACATATCGATTTCCATTAACCTTGACTTTAAGTCTAAAGGAAATCACAATCGTATTCTCGTTTAATTACTTGGATACTTTTAGGCGTCCTGTTAGAGGCAGGGTAGCGCTAGTCTTCACGAAGGGAAGTGGAGCAACTCTTAGGCCTGTAAAGGACGTCAGCTAGGGGAATCAAGTACGTAGGCTACTGCGGGAGCCAAAAGACGTAGGAACACATTGGTAGCTGAATTGCTTGTAGGGTGAATTCAGTTTCGATACAGTCCAGTCGGAAGTCTGAGAGTAGGCTAGCGTTTGTATACCGTTCATACTAAGGGTGTTCACATCTGGACGAGATCCCGGGGTTCTTCTGCTAGGTTTGCAGTTTCCTCGTTAACAAAACTTCTTGTGTCGTGCATTACTTTTATCTTCCGCATTATATTTATATAATTAAAAGTACTGCATAAATCCAATTGTTGATCATATAACCCTTGAGATTACTCGGGTGAATACTTGAATATTGATTTGTGAGATCGTTCAAGTAGTATAATCAACAGAGTTTACGAAAACAAAAAGTTAGTGGTATATCTCGGTATCCCTGCTTTTTCAGTCGGTATCAGAGCGGGCAAACACATAAAAGACGTCACTGTCTGTGTTTGACGAACTGGTGAACTATGAACAATCCATTGGTTGATATTGAACATATCCCAGATGAATCCTCTGATTCATGGATTGAGTTTATCAAATCTTTATGTTATACCAAACAAAGATTTATATTCAAAGTCCAAGGACTACTTCATGGATTTCGCAATGAAGAAGATTGTAATAACAGATTACGTGATGAAAAGGAAGAAGTTGTTAAACAACTAGATGAGCAAATCAAGCAAAACAAGATTCTTCTTGAAAAGCTTTCTTCAGCTCACAAAAATTCCTATACAGAGAACCACTATTGTGGAAGACCTGGATTAGGTTACAAATCACAATCTGACAGAACATCATGTACGTTATGTGGTCTTAATGATCATTATCATCATACATGCAAACTCTTTAATGAAAAACTCTCGTTACTTCGAGAACTTCACAAAAGAGCAAAAGTTGCTTGTTCTAGTCCACATTTTAAGACTGAAACACAACCTAATGATAAAGACTACTGTCTTGGTGCTCTTGCATTAAAATCTACTTCACCCCTTCAATGGTTTCTTGATAGTGGATGCAGTAGACATATGACTGGTGATCTATCATGGTTTGTAAGTATTGATGAATACAAAGGTGGACCCGTTACCTTTGGAGATGGAAGTTGTAGCTATATCAGCAAAAGAGGCACCATCAAACTACTTGGGATTCCAGAAACTCATGATGTCGTCTAGTAAAAGGTATGACAGCAAACTTGATCTCTGTTAGTCAAATTTGTGACAAAGGTAATAAGGTAGTCTTCAGTATTGATAAATGTGACATCGAAGACAAATCCGAAAATGTAATTTTTTCTGGATTTCGCAGTGCTAATAACTGTTACCTTCTTGATATCAAGTCAAATCTTTGTTGCATTTAACAAAAACTGAATCAACACATTTATGACATGAACGATTTTGTCACATTAACTATCGTTTGCTAAGCAAGATAATCAATAAAGAACTCGTGAGGGGAGTTCCTAAGATTAATGCCAATGTGGAAGGTGATTGTGGTGCATGTCAAAGGGTAAACATCACAGAGTACCACACAGAACGTCAAGAGATATCGCAACTAAAGATCCTCTAGATCTTATTCATATGGATCTTTTCGGACCAATGCAACATTCCACTGTTGCTGGAAAGAAATATGCTTTAGTTATGGTTGATGACTACACTAGATTCACCTGGGTTGAGTTTTTAAAACACAAGAACGACACCCTTGAAGAGTTCAAGATTATCGTGAACAGAATCCAGACTGAACAAGGTCGCAGACTTAAGAAAATAAGAAGCGATCAGGGTACAGAATTCAAGGAAACAAAGGTATTTGAATTGTGTGACCAGCTGGGTATTTCTCAACAATTTTCTCCACCACATACTCCTCAAGCCAATGGTGTTGCAGAAAGAAAGAACATAAATATTCAAGAAATGGCTAGAGTTATGCTCCATAATAAGGATCTTCCTCAAAAATTCTGGGGGGAAGCTGTCTTTACAGCCTGTTATCTTATTAATAGAGTCCACCTAAGGTCTCGTACCCTAAACACTCCATATGAACTCTGGTATGGAAAGAAACCTAATCCTGGGAATCTTCGTGTGTTTGGTAGCAAATGCTATATTCTTAGAGACAGGGAGCAAAGAGGAAAATTCGATTCAAAAAGCGATGAAGGCATATTCTTGGGGTACGCCTCTGACAGCAGAGGATTTAGAGTATACAATACTCGCACCCAAGTGATGATGGAATCAGTAAATGTTATAATTGATGATGTCACCGATTTTAGACAAAATAAATACATTGCTGCTGAATTACCACCATCAGAAATCGTTTCGAAACCTGAATCTACTCCTCTATTTGTAGTTCCTACAAAAACAGATTTTAATCCAGATAATGGTGACTCCCAACAGGAACAAGACGTTCAGGAAACTGAACCCGAAACTCCTGCCAAGAGTATACCCAAGTGGGTTACCGTGATCACACTCCAAGTGATATTATTGGGGAAGAACCATACAGAATGACAAGAAATCAAGCAAAAAATATATGCCACTATGCTTGCTACTTGTCAAACTTTGAACCAAAAAACATTGATGAGGCTCTTAAAGATCCCTTCTGGATTAATGCTATGCATGAAGAGTTAGATGAGTTCGTTAGACAAGATGTTTGGCAACTTATTGAACGACCCAAAAACATCAATGTAGTTGGTACTAAATGGATATTCACGAATAATTCAGATGAATATGGAAATATCGTCAGGAATAAAGTTGACTTGTTGCTCAAGGATATTCGCAGATTGAGGGAATCGACTTTGACGAGACCTTTGCACCTGTAGCAAGACTTGAGTCCATTCGCTTACTCCTTGCCCTTGCTTGCTTCCTTAAAATTAAACTCTATCAGATGGACATCAAATCTGCCTTTCTGAATGGAAATTTGAAAGAAGAAGTATTTGTGGCACAACCAAAGGGGTTTGAAGACACCGAGTTTCCAAACCATGTATACAAGCTTAACAAAGCACTATATGGTTTGAAACAAGCACCAAGAGCCTGGTTTGAAAAATTAACCTCATCCCTTGTTGCTAAAGGTTTCTCAAGAGGAGGAGTTGACAAGACACTCTTCAACCAAAAGATTAACAAACATGTCATCATTGCACAGATTTATGTTGATGATATTATCTTTGGATCCACCTCAAAAGGTTTAGCTAAAGATTTTGAAAATTCTATGTGCAAAGAATTTCAAACTAGCAAAGTTGGTGAGCTAAGTTTCTTCTTAGGTCTACAAATCCAACAACATGAAGGAGGAATTAATATTTCACAAGGGAAATATGCGAAAGATTTAGTAGCCAAATTCGGCCTGAAACAGGCTGCTGAAAAGAAAACACCCATGCCAACTACGGGTAAATTGAAACTAGATCCCACTAGGGTCAAAGTTGATCAAAAGCTGTGTAGATCTATGATCGGTAGTTTACTCTATCTTACAGCGACCCGTCCAGACATTGCATATAGTGCTGGATGTTGTACAAGGTATCAAGCGGATCCTAAAGAATCCCACATGAATGCAGTAAAAAGAATACTTCGCTATGTTAAATACACAGAGGAATTTGGACTTTCATATTCTTTTGATACTAATGCAAGACTTACCGCTTATTCAGATGCAGATTGGGCAGGATGTGGAGACGATAGAAAAAACACTTCAGGAGGATGCTTTTACGTGGAAAATAATCTTGTAGCTTGGCACACCAAGAAACAAAACTCACAGTCTCTTTCAACATGTGAAGCAGAATACATTGCTGCAGGTTCATGTTGTACTCAACTTTTATGGATGAAACAAATGCTTAATGATTATGGAATTATCAATGATAACACCATAGATATCTACTGTGACAATACTAGTGCAATACGCATTACAGAAAATCCAGTAGAACACTCAAGAACGAAACATATCGACATTAGATATCACTTTATTAGAGATCTCTATGAAAATAAAATTGTCAAGATATGTTATGTGCCAACTGAACAACAACGAGTTGATATACTCACAAAACCATTAGACTGTGAAACATTCGAACATGTTCGAAAGTCTATTGGTGTTGTTCACGTTCTTTGAAGTGTTGCATACGACTTGTGTCTTTAACAGCTTCTGGGACAGGTCACAAAGAAACTCTAATGGAGTTATGCAAAAGTTGGTATGGTACTATCATTATGTTTTACTCTTTGTTTCTATCGCTATTATGCCTAATAAAGACAAAAAAGTGGGATTCCTAGTATGACATTGATTATTATCTTATTAAATGAAGGAATTCACCCATTTTTTTATATATAAAAGACAATAATAATCATCTCAAAATCTGTTGAGCAATAATCTCCGGTGAGATGAGTCCACGTTCAAACAGTTATGTGACTGTTTTTCCTGATGGTTTATGACCAGAAAATCCAATGTGATTGTCATAATTGTCTTTTAAACACCGTCTCCTGATTTACAGTGAGCCAATTTCAATGGTGTTTACATATCAAAATGAGTCCAAAATGTAATGACTCGATATGAATATCAACACTTCTGAAGCTACCACTGAATTCTCCCTGCCTCTGGCTCCTAAGGCAAGAGTCAAGAACAGGATCCATGGGAACAATCAGTAGGATAAGCTAAGAACAACATGCTCTTAGAAGAAATTTCTAATCATATTGTTGATAAGAAACTTAGTTCAATGGGAAAATTCTTATGAGAAACAATAATCATACATATTTTGGGTAACATTATTACTTTTTACTCGGGCATACGAGTTTTTCAAAATTGAAAAATTCCTTGTGAAAAAATTGAGTTTTACTAAATTTTTCCATACATAAGCTCATCCAATGAGTAAAAGAGACTATATCATCTCTATGTTCTACTCATATCAAATTCTAAATGAGTTATAGTCGTCGCGTTGTTCCTTATGGAATGACACATAATGAGGGAGAGTTCTTTTGAACTTGTGCTTCATGGTAATATCTTTTGGGGGAGTGCGGCTGTGGAGTCTACGAGAGAATTGCATCTTCTTATCTCTCGTTTCAGGTTGTTTACCTTTGTCTACATTGATTATTGCGATTTTATGAGAATTCATATATTTCTTTTCTTTGTCTATTTTATGACAAAAAGGTGGAGAAATCTTGTAGTAAGGGGGAGTAAAATCTTTCTATCTACTACGACAATTTTCTACGGCATTGTCATAGGGGGAGTAAAATCGATGTACTTGTCATGGCATAACAAAAACTAGTGTATTGAGTAAGGGGGAGAACATATAAAATTGTGTAGTATCTTGAAGCATCGATGCAATATGCTTACCAAGTTTTACATACTACTCAATTGCATAACAAACACTTGTTGGACTATGTCCTTCTAGAAACCAAGATGTGTGGTGACTTTGAGTTTGTTATCTCTACCTTGAATCTTCGCTTGCAGGAACACTCTTATCTGAAGACACTGTAGATTACAAGAAGATCAAGTACACTATGGTTAGGGCTAAAAGATTTTACTTTTGAATCCATATGTAAGATTGCTTTTTGTCACTAAAACTGACAAAGGGGGAGATTGTTAGAGCATTGCTCGGTTGAATCCACTGATGTTGCTATCTCAAGTCAGTTGTCAAGTTTATGAGACAAAAACACAATCCTTGATAAGTTTACTCAACAACTCGAACTAGGATAGTTCTAGGTAATCGAGACGAAGACTGATGAAGACGAAGACCGAAGCTTACTACTTGATAAATCACAACGTCCTCGCTGAAGGTTAGACAGGTATTTCCTTTCCGTATCGTTTTTACCATTTCTATCATACCAATAGTCTATGATGTTGTTTATATGATCTGAAGGTATTATAGGATTTTCGCCTTTGCATCAGTCACACTTGTGATAACATGTATAGGTAGAGTATGTTGAGTTGTCTCTTGAAATGACCCCAACAGTGAACGCGTTCATGAACGCGTACATATGTTGCCTTTGGGATTTCAGAGAACGAGCTAAGTCTGTATGAACGCGTACATACAAGTTCAAGAATTCTCCGGAATTCTCCTGAACTCTATGGACTGCTCTGTGAACGCGTTCATATAAGCCATGCGAAAACTTCCAACTTCCATATCTTGAAGTTTTCGGTCTAGACATGATTAATTCTCGGACTTATCGTGACTTGGCCCATGGAATTCAACAACTTAATCTAAGCGATATGCAAACTAAGTATTTGGACCAGAAGTCGCAAAGCGATGTCCAAACAAGCATTGGACCAGAAGTCGCGAACCTTCAAACAAGGTTGAGTCTTCTTTAACTTTTGGCTTAGTCCAAAGTTCTTAGACGATTGAGAATGGGTATTCAAGCTATGGACTTTCCTAGTTCCGGAACTTGCTTGAGCCCTACTCAATGTTGCTTAAACTTTAAGCAAAGCCTCCCTTGGTGATCACTATAAATAGACGACCTTCTGCAAGATACAATCTCAATCCTCTATACATCTGTGTATCCTTGCATAAAGGTTGGTCGTCATCTCGAAGTCCTTTTAGGACTACGACTATTGAAATACTTCACTTGAGGATCGTGAAGAATAGGTCGGAAGTCAAATTCCATCATGTATCTTGGGTCGATTGAATTCTTTCAATCTCATCACGACCAAGATTTGATAGAAACTTCGTAAGGTAGATCTTGTATCGTAAACCCTAGAAGTTCCCAACGCAAATTCACGAACTAGGTTTCATACTA
>JAJJMA010134921.1:0-12964 GCA_023529015.1 Papaver nudicaule
GAGTTGGGATCCCTTTTCTTGGTTTCTGTCCCCTCTATATATACAGTTACAAAATATGAATTCTACCCTAATTATGATTCTGCAAATATCTTGGGCAGCAAGGCTTCTGGAAACTTCTGTAATCTTCCTCTAGCTCTCTAAAAGCGGTTCTGGTCCAGTCTGTACGGAATGGTTGACTTGACCGACAGTTGACTTTGGCTTTGACCGACTTTGACCGACAGTTGACTTTGACCAACTTTGACCGACAGTTGACTTTGACCAAATTCGGTCAACAGTTGATTTCGACCCTCCTTGACCAGCAACTGACTTTGACCAACTCTGGTCAACGGTTGACTTTGACCATCTTTGACCAGTGGTTGACTTCCCTCCGTTGACTGTTGAATGTGGACTGCTGGACTGGGCTGGCAGGATGAATGGCAGGTTGGCTAACTTGACTGGCAGTTGAGCTTATAGCTAGGCGGCCTCCAAAAAGGGTATTCTGGTCCAAACTGTGGCAATTTTAGCCATGATACAAACACACATCTCCCAAAATAATTGCATACAAAAGCAATTTCCAGATTGTTAGTTGTCTGTCAGAATTCAGAATGGGAAGTCCTTTGGGCTATTTGGAAAGCCAAGAATGAGAAGATTTTTAACAACAATGTTATCCCTGTTGCTGGAATTATTAAAGATGCACATTTCTGGTTCACATACTCTGGTCCACTTCTCGCTGAAGACGAATTTGAAGTGAATTTAATGAGTAAGCTGTCCTATGTCCAGTCCTGGTTGCTTTCAAGCTTCCGTTAATCTACCAATTTATTGAATTAGAGTTTAGAGTTCATATAAAACTTTAAGATGAACGTGTACAATGCGTTTGCAATGATTGTATCATGTCAACCTCAGTGGACTGTTCTTATATATCCTAAACTGATTGTAATTCTTGGATGTTGTTTTTCAGAGACCCATAGATCAAATGCATATTCAGAAGAAAAATTATCAACAACTTAAATGAAAATTGTTATCAACAAAAATTATCAACATTCATTCAACATATTCATTGTTGTTATATAAACTGGTTCCTACTATAACAAACCTTTTCTACAATAATTCGTCTTCACCCAAAAAAAACAAATGCATACCCAACTCATTGGGTATCAGTGAAAGTGATAGAAATGGTTTTGAGAGGAAAACTCATAGTGATGACAACGATTTCATTTGTGATTTGGTTGTGTGCGACGAGGATTCCCATACAGTGCCAATATCTGATTCATTACCAATATCTCCATTATCATCTTTAAGAGAACTGAAAATTTAAGATTACCCAGTAGATAGATCTATCATCTACAAAGAGAGGTGGAGAGTGGAGGCGGCAAGTTTTTTTTGTTTGATTGAGAGATATTCTAAGGTATATATATATATTGTGAGTGAGTGAGTGGTTATCTTACTAAACCCTAAGGACTAACTTGGTCTAACCCATGAGGTCCAAACCCAATAATAGATATCACTATCATTGGGCCTAGTAGTTCATCTAAACCTGAGACACTAGAAGCAAAGAAACCTTAGTACTCTCTACTATGCAGTAGAATCATCACTTGAGCTATTCATGATAATAGATCGATATTACTATCATTTGGCTATAATTTCGTTTCCGCAAGAACGGAATGGGCGGAATCTGAGTTGTCGCATAGGGTGGAAACACAGTTTAGGAAAACTATTCATTTACGTCCCCAATCAATTTATGCTGAAATAAGTATGATTATTAACATGCACCGATGCATACGGGCTAATGCAGAATCGATCTCAATAATCTCTAACCCTGGGTACAGTCATGGTGCATTTGACTTGCCTCAGCAAATATTATGATGAATTTGTTTCCTCCAATCGAAATAAAATTTGATCATCTATTTTATTTTTGGTTTTGGATGATTAGATCTGTTTTGTGTAATAGCTGAATTGGGATTGTAATTTCTTTCTTATACGTTGATTGAAACTTGATCCACGCCCTTTGATGCATCCGCTAGGGAGGGCATTTGCTCCTACTGCTACACTAAGATAGATATGGCGCCTATATTACTTGCAGTGAATGAAATGAGCCATCCGCTTTTGAGCACCCACTTTAAAGTTGATCTTGCATGGCCTGAGTTCTCGAATTATTTGGGGGAGTGAGGGAATGCAATTAGAGTTGATCTATCAAGCTTTAACAGATAAGAAATTTGAGTTATTTCACCTTGTCAAACTGCTGTAAGTGTGATCGTCAATGAGGTGACTGTGTCGGAATTCGACCCAAGGATTGTATTGTTGCTAAGATTATTTGCCATGAAAGTATATCATGTGATGTGCGGAACAATAAATCTTGAAGTTGTTTTCACCTATACCGAAATTACAGATTTAAATAGAAATACGAAGAAATTGTTACATTAAGTCAAATTCATCATCCTATATAACCCATTCAACTTATGTATCATCAGCTATTACATGAACAGATCTCGCTACTACGAATTTTTATACCACAACCAATGAATTCCTATAACATAAACTGATTCCTATTGCTTCTCTAGTAAAGTTTCTTTCATTACCTAGAGAGGAAAATTATAAAGGAACTACGTGGCAAGATGAAGATAACACGTACCCAATATATTGAGTTTCAATGAATATAATAGAAATTGTTTTGAGAGGAAAACTTATAGTGCGAAGATGACTTCATTTTTGTTATTGTTGTTTGCGTAGGAGGATTCTCATAAAAAACCAAGATCTGATTTGGAACTCCTCGTATCTCTATCATCATTTTACAGAGAAATGATCTCATTTACATAGAAGATAGATCTAGAGACAAACAGAGAGATGGAGACAGCAAAGGTTTTCTTGCTCGATTAAAGCCTGAGAGACACAGAGGGATTTGAGTTGATTTTAGTAACAAAGTAGAGTAGTCTGAGTAGATCTATAGAGAGGAGGCCGGTTTTTTGTTTGATGAAAAAGGGTAAGGAGATAAGGGTTTGTGTTTAGATCTTGACAAACCCTAAAAAGGCTAACATTATCAAGCCCATCAGTCCTTCAAGCTCGGTAACGGACAGTACAAGTACACATAACTTGGCCTAGTAGTTATGCCAAACACATTTGAACTGAGGGAAACCTCACTCAGTTGAATAATCACCTGAACTGAACTGATTGTTATCAAAGTTTAGTTAGGCTCTAATGCAATCTCCTCAACCTTAATACTATAAATCGACGAAAACATTAGAGTGTTACTGAATCATTTTTTGATTGCAGTATGTATAGTCATTTTTTGTATCATTAATTGTTAGCATAACAATGTCTAGGAGTCGGGAGGGAGGAAGTTTGTCGCATTGCTACATTTTTCACATTGCATCAGACGAAAGTGTGTACTTGATAAAACACTTCTTCTTCTGTTTATGGAGGATATGAAGCCGACTGGGCTGTGTGGATTGATATAATATGGATCAGGGTTATAAAAAAACACTTCTTCTTGCTTCCAGTTCTCCGAATTGCCTTATTTCACTATTCAGGGTTTGTATGAATATGGATCGATACTTTAAGAAATTAACAATTCATGGGTATTATTTGTGTGCTAGTTCTTGGTTTTGCTATGTGCAATATGTTGGGGTTTTGTTCCGTAAGCAAAACAAACAAGGCTGAAATCGGACTTTAGGTCACAGTTGCAGACGCAGGAGCGTGGTTTAATCTGTCTGAAAGCGTGGCTGAAGGACAGTTACGGGAAGGAATACAAAGGTTTACTTGGATAAGAAAACTTGTATGACGGTTTGTTTAAGTGTTTTCCATGTTTAGGGTTTCAAATTAAGTTAGGAGTCTATGTTTAGGAGTTCTCTAAGACTTGGGGAGCAAGGATGTGACTCCTATATAAGAGGGTCTTATATGGTGAAGTAAGACAACCACTCAACCCTCCCTAAAGGGGTGAGAGGGTCACCACCATTGTGTCCTATGATGGTGTGTGATGGGGCAAAATCTATGTGAGAAGAGAGACTTGTAGATAGAGTGGGTATGAGAGAAATCTAGGGTTTCTAGGGTTCTTCATGGCTCTTGTCAAAAGTCGAAGCAACCATGGTGGTGGAGATCTATGGAAGAAGAAGAACAAAGGAAGAGGTAAATCTTCGTTAGTTGTTTATCGCTAGTGGGTTACATAACAAGTTGATTATATGAAGTGTCTCGATGTAATAACTAGTTATGATAATGAAGATTCTCAGGGTGGTTTTGGCCGTGGATGTAACCTACAAAGGTGTAGGTGAACCACGTAATATCTTTGTGTCGTGTGTTGATTGTCTATTATCGTATCCGTTATATTCGTGCTAGTATTATTATCAATCATGCTAATCTAAAGATGTAAGCAATGGGTCCGGCAGTCCGTTAGATCCTTCAAAACCACATTATACAGTTGCATCGAATTCAATATCTTTGGGCGAATCTCTGAATCGAGGAGATCGATTGGTAGAATTCGTTCACCATTCTCACAATGCGTCGAGGAGAAATGTGTTTTAAGTTAGGTTCGTTGAAGAAGATCTATGCAGAATATTGTAGAGTGGCAAAAGAATAGGGGGGTGCCATGTCGATTGTTTTTTTTCCCTGTTACATTGTGCATTTACTGTGGAATTAGAAGACTTGATTCAAAGCTTTGAGAGGAATCAGCAAAGCTTAACCTAATGAGAACAAGATGGCTGACCCCTCCAATCTATAAATCAGATTTAATGACAATTTATTGACTTTCAGACGGCTTTATTTGAAGAAAACATTCCAGCGGGCTTGATTTAAGTAAGTGTTTGAAGTTGGTAATTGGTTTTTGGTAACACACACACAAGGGAAGTTTGTTCAGTTCTTGTATCAAACATTGCAGCTGATATATATACAATCATAATTTACTAGCACATAAATTAGTTCTTCTTCAATAGGTTGAGCAAAATTTGAAAGGTCAACTGCAGATGTTTATCTTATTTTCCCTGTCGTGTATCCTGGTTTTAAACCTCAATGAATCACAAACTGAACACGGAGCCTGAAGAGTAATTCTTGAAGTTGGTTTGAGCTGTAGGGAGCAACCGCATATTCAGATGAAACGTGAAAACAGATTAATTAAATGCATTCAAATACCTAATGCTAACCCATTCAAATTTACATACACTGATTTTGAATACATAAACATCAAGCACCAATATTATTTCTACTGAATTTAGAAACAATTCAATAAACCAAGAAACCCTCCAAGGAAATCAGTCGAACAATACTACTTCTTCTACCAAATTTTAATCATCCAACGGTAATGCCTCTTTCAAAGTTGACGTCAAACTTATCATGAATCAGCGGAATTACAGGATGTTATACACATAAATCTTTGTATCTCGGTGATAGTTATGTAAATAGCTTTGAGAGGAAAACTCATAGTGCGGAAAATGAATTTATTGATGATATTCGTGTATATGAGGAGGATTCCCAAAGAAAACCAAGATCTGAACAGTAAGCAGTATAGCAATCATCATCCTAGAGAGTGCAGATATAATGGATCTACAGAGAAAGAGACGGAGGTGGAGGTGGAGGTGGAGGCAGAGACGGCTACGTTTTTGTGATAGATGGATGAGAGACCTGAGAGTATTCTAGGATAGGGATTCCTACGTTTATATAGTTGGTCATCTTGCTTAAACCCTATGACTTCACCCGATCATGCCCATGAAGCCCAAACCCATTACTTGAGAGTAGTACTGCTATTTCATAGTTAGTCTATCGTTCATGTATCAAGTATCTACTCTACTAAACGCACTTGAACGGAAGCTAATGCTAGTCTCTCCAAAATGTCAACAGTCTGGGGACACTGTCACCAAACACGGGTGTCAAACTTGTGCCAATTTCGCTCGATTGTTCGTCACAATTAGTTCTTCCTTCCTCTTAATTCTGCAACCATGAATTGCATTAAGGCAACATAATTAGTGAAGATCGATCTTTGGCACTTCTCTCTTAAAGCTATCACTAACAGGACTTTAGAAGCCCCTTCAAATTACCATTCCCATGCCAGCTGGTTCAATTTGATAACTTGGTCTCCATTGAACGGGAGTAATTATTCTATCAATTGTTCTTCTGATCATTTTTCAACATGAAGCTTCTTTCGATTATTATGGGACAAAGAAGTATGGGTTTGGTCTTTAACTTACCAGTAGATCTATCTCTAATTTTCAATTCGAGTATTGGTACCATCAGTCTTTTTTTGTCTTACCCTTGGTGAGTTCAACACCCCTTGTGTGAGGAGTTTTTCCTTGATTTATAGTACCTGTCATGGTTTGGACCTCTTTGGTGTAACGATTGAGTTTATCTAAACATTAAGAACAAACTTCTCCTGTCACAAGATTGTGGAGCGATTTTATCCAAAGGCCCACTAGGTTTCTTTAGCAAAATTTGGAAGGTCAGCAGCAGATGTTTATCTAATTTGTTGCCATGAATGCATCATGTCATGTGTGCATCCTAAGTTATCCTAAATGTGAGCGTGGATAGGGCGACGTATGTTTGTTTCAATGGTTTATTTGGCATGATGTCATTTGTATCCAAAAATGAATAACGGAATTCTTAGATGGCCTGAACAGTAAATCCTGAGGCTGTTTTCATCAGCTGAAGAGCAAGTGCGCATTCAAAGGAAAGATGAATATCAGCTTAAATGAAGAAATTGTTGAACATAATAAAAAGACATTATTCAAAATCATGATGTTAGCCTGATTTCTACTATTACATAAACTGATTCGTACAACAACATAAAAATTCATAATCATGTAGATCTATATCATTTAGCAAGCATATCTAAGAATTCTTGTATCAAAAAAAAAAAAGCATATCTAAGAATTTTCGTCAATACAACTTTACCTAACAAATTGTCAACAATAATTTCTCTTATTCACTTTTTTCTAAGAAATTTAACAAGAAGAATGGATTACAACACACAAACAAAGATCCATAACCGAACTATAAACAGATTAACCACGAACATCCGCAGATATTTAAGTGGCAGAATCCGGCAAGACCCTAATTAAATGGCAGAACTCCTCCTATTTGGTGGTTTTTTGGGGTGGATTTTCTAACTACATCATCGACTCCAAGAGACAGAATTGTAAGGAGGAAATAGACGATGACTACCCAAAATCTTCAGGTATTCATTTGAGGTGAGGATATATTTTTTAGAGGAAAAATCATTGTGTGTTTGCATCAAATCTCTCATACAAAACCAGTTTTTGTCTATCATCATTTTCGTTTTAGAGTAGAGTAGTTCTACAGATAGAGATGAGACGGCGAGATTTGGTGTGGTTGATGAGAAATGAAATGAGATAGAGAGAGATCCCTGGTTTATACAAAGAGTCATCTCCAAACCCTAAAGGGCTAACCTAATCAAGCCCATAGCATCTAAGATTAGTAATACATAACTAGGCCCAGTAGTTCATCTATATTTGTCTTGCCATACCAAACACACTTAAACTGAGGAACACGTACAACTCTGTTAAAATATCACCTGAGCTGATTTTTATCAAAGTTTGTTAATCTCCTTCTTTCAGACTAAGAGTTATCGAATTTAATTTCTGATGGAACAAGGAAGGAGGGTATTGTTTCAATAATTGTTTTTTTTTTTTTTTGTTTCCGACTAAGTTTTAGTCCCACAAGGAAGAGCATTTACCTATTCGTACAGAATCGGTAGTTTATAGGTCGTGTCTCTAAGGGGTGATCAGCCCCTGTGTCCAGGATAGTCTCGAATACCATCGACCGTTGCCACAACATCTTCCACCACTTTTGGCCTAGCAAAAGTCAGGGAATTTGGCCATGTCCAATGCTATGTGGAGAACGACAAGCATATCAAATGCAAAGTTAGTTCGTCCAGGAGTGTTGGCAATTCCACCCAACATGTCCCTTCACCTTTCCAAGTCGAACAGTGCAATTTGTTTAATCGAATTACAGAGTTTCATCGAAATTGTTTACCTATGATTTTGAAATTAACGAGATCTATAATGAATGCACAACCTTAAAAAAATGGCCCATGATGTAAAATTTTATAGTGCAGTTGTCCAAATACAATTCTTCATAAACAGGGGAATTTGAACAACTTTATCATTCCAGCACTGACTGCTGAATCAAAGGTTTGAGCACATGGTTTGTTGGCCTTTCCATACTGGCAGAACATATAGCTTTTCCATACAAAAACCAACATTTTCAGTGAAGGTCTTAATTTCTGGAATAATAACAATAGCCCTGCTAATCCGCCCACAATTTACCCCAAACTCGAGTACAGGATTTAAATTCCTCCACTGGGAAGAATGTGGTGAGGTATACAAGGAGACCAATCTTAAATTACTTTATCTAACTTCCAAATTTTAAGCATCAAACAGTGATGCTTCTTTCCAAAGTTCAATTCCCCTCCAGCAGAGAGTTGGTTTTTAATGAAAACCCATACTCCGTAAATTTAAGAATCTTAGTATATCCTTTGAAAAAAGTTAAGAATAAATTAAGGGAGGAGTACCATGATAATACCCTTGAAGGATACAAAAGAGGCGAATAGAGAGCTTACAAAAATACGACTCTCTAAATAGATTCACCTAATCGAAGAAGAAATCATCAAAATTGATGTTTAAACAAATCAACATTGATAAACCAACAAAATAACAGCAACTTGATGTCAATAATAATTGAATTCAAGGTTTATCTTCCTCTTTTCTTCGCTATAAGATGGTATTGTTTTCTTTCCAAACACACCGACCACCAAATCCTAAACTATAGGCACAATATCAATATAAGCCGTAGCGTCGGTTAAGTTATCATCGACAACTACAGACCATATAAGATATTATATATCTAAATCGTTGGGTTTCGGTGTAAGTGATGGAAATGGTTTTGAGAGGAAAATTCATAATGAGGAAACTCTTGTGGTGTTGTTGTATATGAGGATTACTCTCATACATTTTGCAGAGATGATTTCAATTACATCATAGATCTACAGAGACTGAGGTTAAGACGGCTAGGTTTTGATTCATAAGAAACTTGAGAGTATTATACTAACAGGCATCCCCAAGTTTATATAGCAGTCATCTTGCCGAACCCTGAAACATAACCGGATCAAACCAATAAGGCCCAAGCCCATTGTTAACATATATTTCTCGTATGACTTGCAAAACCAAACCATTACTAGCTCAGTGTCATTAACAGACTTCAACATATCAAATTCTAATACAACATTCTTGTAAACTAAAGAATGAACCCCTCACTCCTGATTTAACCCTTAAAGAAATATGGCACTGTTTTTGATTCTCTCACAACTGTGTAGAGATTGTTTTCATTCACTGCTTTATATAGCAAAAGTAAATACATGATACATGACTCGATACAGGATGACTATTCAAGCTAAGAAGTAGGAAGACTAAGTTACAACATAGTTATCTAGCTAACGAATAGGAAGACTTAGTTACATAGTTACAACAAACTGATCTTTTAGTTAGACGACTATGACTAACTCAACATTGACATGGTACGTACATCTTACAATACAGACGATATATTCTTTCAACCCTCCATCAAAATTCCATGCCCTTGTCCCTAGACATTGACCTACGCAATCACGAATTATTAGTCGTCTTATATATTCTTCCATGAAAATACCAACCATATTAATCTTAACGAAATCCTTTTCTGGTGGTGCTCAATGCTTAACCTGCACATCCCTAGTTTTAGAAACATAAGCACTAGTAATGTCGGTCAAACATATCTATGTAAGTTGAAAAATTCTATCGATAATAAACTAACTTTTAGGAGCAGTATTTTGAAAAACCTTATTAGACACACCTGTTCTTTTTAAATGAACCACCATTGATTTGATAAGCATCATGTCACCATAAGTTTCATTAAACCAGCTAACAACCCAGAGCAGAAATTTACTACATTGCTAAATTACCTTCACAGAATTAGGACAGTCTAACAAGAGATGATTACAAGTTTCAGTATCAGCTCCTCACAAACTTTTTTTATTTGATTGAACAGGAGATTTTATTGAAAGACTAAGGAGAATATACAATTGCTACAAGAAGTAGCAGCAGGAAAATAAAAAATACAATCACTCAAAAAGAGTTCCCCAGTTGAAAACAGTACTTGTGAAGTTCAAATGAACTTGATTTCCATATGCCTTAGCCCAGGAAAGAACAAGAGCTTTTGCATCAGTGCATAGGTCTTCATCAGTTCTATAGGTGTGTTTTTCTTCAAAGATTCTTGTGTTCCTCTCGCACCGGACTGTCCAAATGATTGCAGCTGGGATCGTTCATTTGATTTCAGCTCCTCACAAACTACAATGTGATTCTATATCATTTTAATTTGTACCTTGCTATCTTATCTCTAGTAGGCACTGTATCCTTTAAACATTTCCAAACGAATAACTTAATTCTGCGCGGAAATCTAACAGCCCATCAGTAATTTATCAGGGACCTGATTACATCTAGAATAAGTAGAAATATTATGGTTACACAAAGTTTTATTAGGACTTTTGACAGAGAACTAACACTTCCTATTCGGTGTCCAAATGAGAGTTTCCTCGCCAACACAAGGAATAGTCAATAACAAGAATTTTAGTAGCAATTTCATTACTGAAAATACTAGTCACTAAATTAGTGAAACAAAATTGTCGGCAAGGTATACTAATTGGTTGCTCTTCGTCTTGCTGAGACTTCGAGTTTCAAAATTTCTACGGTAGCAAATTCATAGAGGCCAAGGACGGATGTGATTGTTTGCCATGATGTCATTTGTATTCTAATTTCATTTTGCAACCTCCACAGACTACCTTTGTAAGGAAAATGAACACAGGAATAGGTAACCTGAACTAGAAAGAAAATGCATACCCAAAGGAAATATGAATCGCAGGGTAAATGAAGAATTGTTACACATAAAGAAAGCAATCATTCAAACTTCAGATCTTAAACCATTAAACTTAAGTATCAGTTCTACCCGATTTCGATTACAAAAACATCATGTACATCTATTTCATTTACCACCAGCAAGCAAGCATGTCTAGGAATTTTCGTTAGCGAAGCAATCAAATTTATCAAACATGCTACTTCTTTTCCACATGGAGCCAGTGTGATAGGAGTGCAATCCCAGAGAAAGATGATATGTGTATAAATCTTTAGGTTTTGGTGAATTATATGAAAATGATTTTGAGAGGAAAACTTATAGCGACATAAATGATTTCACTTTTGATCTTGTTCTATGTGACGAGGATCCCCATAGGAATCCAATATGTAATTCATTTGTTGATTTCGGCTATAGAATAACTAGCTTTATAGATAGAGAGGTGGAGTGGAGAGGAAAGGGAGGTTTTCAGAGACTTGCAGATCTTCAATAGAGCTCTACTGGCAAAATCAACATGGAGATTATACACTGACTCTGGTTCTATTTGGGCAAGATCTTTATCTGCAAAGTATTTTCCAGATGGGATTCTTACAAATGCAAAAGACAGTAACAACTCTGCATGGTCATGGAGGAGCATCAATTCTGAAATTTCGTTTGTAGATCAAAACAACTGTTGGTGCTTAGGAAATGGAGCTAAGATACAGATATGGAATCACAAATGGATACCTGGTTTGAACAACTCACCATCTCCTAAGCAGGATGCAATAAATCCTGGAAATTATACACATGTATGCCAGCTTTTTTCTGATGGTACAGCGAGTTGGAGGGTTGATCTTCTCAAGGAATTGTTTGAGGATGAAATAGTAGACAGAATTCTGAGTATGTCAATCCATCTGAACTGTGAAGACAAAATAGTTTGGTTATTGGAAAGGAACGGAAAATTCTCAGTCGAATCATCGTATAAGAAAATGTTCAACGAGGAAAAGGGTCATTACCAAGTGGATCAAAATATGGTTAAAGTCTTCAAGGCATTATGGAAGCTAAAGATGTTACCAAGAGTGAGACACTTCATATGGAAATGCATGGCTGGTACCCTCCCTACAAGAGAGAGATTGTCCAAACATATTTCTCATATTCAAGATATATGCCCCTTCTGTGACAGCAATAGTGAAACAGATACTCATATCCTTATGCAGTGTGGCCTGACAAGATCAGTATGGTTCTCACTCTGGGGTCTTCACTCTGATAGTTGTTCGAACCTGCGTGAATGGATCTGCTCATGGTTCTCTAGTCTTTTTGTGCATCAAATCTCAGAAGATGACCTGATAAATAGGGCAATCACGGCATGGACCATCTGGAATGATCGCTGTCAGAAAGTTCACCAAAACATAACAGTTAATGCTGACAGACTTTTGTATTTGTGCAGGAAAGAAATAGCTGAGCAACAGGCCTACAGAAATTGTAGGCAAACAGACACATTTAATGTATCTGTTAGACAAAATAGAGATCACATTGTGTGGATTCCTCCTCCTAGAGGAATTTTAACTTGCAATTCTGATGGCTCATTTGATCCTGACATCTGTAATGGAGGAGTTGGACTAATTCTTAGAGATTTTGCAGGTGAACCCCGGGGTGCCAAATGCTGCTACCTAGAACATGTGGAGAATGCCGAGGAAGCTGAGTCCAGGGGTTTATGGGAGGCGGCTAGGTGGATGCAACAGAAGGGAGTGCAGGCAGTACAGTTCGAGCTGGATTCAAAGTTGGTTGCTGATGCGGTTAACAAAGAGCAATACAACATTCCTTGGAAGATTTACAACTTAATCCTAGATATCAAAAATTTATTTAAGTTATTTCCCTATTGGCATTGTTACTATGTGCCTAAGGAACGGAATAAAGTCGCGGACATTCTTTCTAAGAAAGCTAGAGTAGAGAGTCTAAATAGGGTATGGATTCATAACACTCCAAATGATATTCAGTGTCAACTTTTGGAGGATAAATCATTTGTAACCCCAAGCTCTTAATCAATGAATTTTTCCAGTTTCAAAAAAATATATAAAAAAAAAACCTTCTTCACGGTAACATCGGCTCGGGTGGAGAATTGTTGAGAATT
>JAJJMA010134937.1:0-20741 GCA_023529015.1 Papaver nudicaule
TCATCCCCTCATTGTTTGCTGCTATCTGTTGACTCATGATTTGTTTTTCTTTATTAGCAGGAGAGATTTCCCCATTGCACAGAGCTGCCGGATGATCAGGAATTCTACATGTAAGGCATAGCTCAGGATAAATGGCATATGCATATTCAATTCTTGTTTTTATATTTCCCACTTTAGCCCACATTCCTGTTGCCATTTTTTCCTTGAGATTCATTAGAATAATAGCATCCACATTCTTTACATCATCATCCTGACCATAAGGTTTCTTGAACTCCTGGAGAATACCAGCTGGGCTACATATGTTATACATAGCTTCCCAAGAAGTCATAGTTGCAGGGACTCTTTTTAGATGAAGCTTAATATAAATGTGTTCAAACATTTTAGGAGTGAGAGCAGATGGACCTTCAATAGGTATAGGAAGAAGCACAAAGAAACTTCTTATGGCCACCCAGGAACCTTTCTCCAGAATTTGCTTCTTATCATCTATGCTGTTGACCTTCACAATAAAGTAATTCATACCTCTGTTGTTTTTAGTGATGTTGAATCCTTTATTAAGATCCCAGGTTCTTTTGATGCAGTTTGTGAGATCCATGATGATTGATGAGAGCTCTTTTATTTGAAACCAGTTTTCCCAGGATTTGTACACCCCCGTTAACTTTGGTGATTAATCCAAAATTTTGGGAATATATCCGTCGAGATGACCGTTGATTCTTATTACGATTGTAGACAAAGATGTGGGTTTAGCAGAAGAATTAATTTAGGGCTATTAATGAAGTTCTGATTCAAACGCAATATCATCATGATTATCCTTCTGTATGTGCTTGAAGAGTCAAATCGATTCAAGGAGCTCTCAATCGATATGTCTAATCGACTTGAGCCCCTTGATTGCTGAAATTAATGCCTTTGAAACTTTCGAATGATATAAAATCTTCATTAGGTTTCCTGAGAAGGATTTATCATAACCCCAATTTAGATACTTAAGGTTCTCATTGTTATTATCATGGCATTTCCAGGGAGTCCCATCCGATCTTGCATGAGATTGATAGTGATACTGAAAGTGATAGTAGTATTAGAATCATCCCCCCTCCACCTGCCTCAATCTGATGTTATTGAGATTATTGATTCTGATTCTGAGGAGGAAGAAGTTATTCCAGAGACTAGTACCAATAATCAGAACCTCCCAGTTGATGATATGATTGATGCTGATGTTTGGCCTGCACGGAGAATGAATCCGGTAGGTGGTTTTCGTCGGTGTCCTGTGACAGGGGAAAAACCTTTTTCTGATTCCAGGTC
This sequence comes from Papaver nudicaule, assembly GCA_023529015.1. Taxonomy (NCBI): domain Eukaryota; kingdom Viridiplantae; phylum Streptophyta; class Magnoliopsida; order Ranunculales; family Papaveraceae; genus Papaver; species Papaver nudicaule. Next base: position 1,294 of record JAJJMA010134937.1, read on the forward strand.
TCAGATCGCCGCTGTCTCCCGTACTCAGTTCCGACGATTTGCTTACCATAGCCAGATTAATCAGAGAGCAGATGGGGGTTTTCCAGAAGATTGCCGATTGCCTGGTACTATCTTTCCATCTGAACTTCCTTCTGAACTTTGTAATCAGGGAAATCGAAAGATTGCTGAGGCTGGATCTTCTTCTTCTTCTTCTAGGAGAGTGGTGACTCGGAGTGAAACTCACAGGGAAACGCTTGCTTCTGCTCCTGTGTATCAGGGAACTCGGAGTCGATCTGGGAGGCGGGCTCATGATGAACCAAGGAAGGAATGGGGCTGGATCTTAAATCTGTGAGAGAGAAAAACAGAAGAGAGATCAGGAACAACTGAGAGAGTAAGAGATAATGTAGTGTTTATGCAAATCAATGTAATCTCTGTAACTAAGTAATGAAACTCAGTTTGGTAGTTAAAGTAATTTTTCAAAAATATGAAATCAGAGGATCAAATGACAAAATTTAGATTCAAACAGCTAGAATCAAAGACCAAATCACAGAATCAAACAAAGGCAGAGTAGTAATCCAGGGAAAATTAGAGAACAAGAGAGGAAAAAAAGGAATCGAGGTGACTCAGAAACGACCGATTCGCAGAGCGAAGAATGAAACTACTACTACTATGGAAAAGGAATCATAAAAACTTCATCTAAATTATTGCCACTCGAAATGTAAACATGTAATTAATGTTGCAGTTGCAACCTATGCACGTTAACAAATGAATATATTCTTTCAAAATCATAATCTAATACTCAAAAGAAACATCAGTATGTACATTTGTTCAATAAAGTATTTGTAGAGCACGACTAAACAGAGTTTGGACCTGACGTGATTCGAACATGTAACCTTCCGACTTAAGAGTCAGACGCGCTACCATTGCGCCACAAATCCATATAGTTCAGTTGTCTTATAATGGGATGGAAACATGAAACGATAATTATTCAATAGCAAGAATGAAAAACGATACTTTCAAATGTCCTACCTCGTGTGAAAGTGGAAAAGGAAAGGCTTCAGTAAACCAAAAAATGGGACTAATTGCAGACAACAACAAACTGGTTTGTCGTAGAAATCTCCTAGGATGCATACAGTTTCTTGAGATGTAAAAGTTAAACACTGTGTTCAAACACTGTATTAAGGCTATTCCAACACTGCGTTATTTGTTTCTGGTACCTACATCAATTTAATCATTCAGCTAAAGTTAAACTCAAAAGGGTATCTTCAGACGCCACAATTCTATATTGAGTTATCAGATTAACCCAAACAACAAATGCAATTTGTTCTGACTTTTACATAACCAAAAATGTTATTGGGAACATCTTAGAGATAAGACCTGCATTATAATTTGTATGAAACCATATAGGATTGTTGGCGAAAGAGATATACCTTTTGATGGAGACAATAAGATAACCTACGTGATAGTAGTACAGCCTTAGAGACAGTTGATGCACCCACTGCAACAAAACAAACATGTCCTCCTGGACTCCCAGCAACCTTGAAACACCATAGACTGAAGCAAGATCAACTGAAAATTGCTAGGCTTAATTTCACATTTAAATCAACCAAGATATTCTCAGCATTATATTCTCAGCATTGTATTCACATTCTAAACTATTCTGATGTAGGAAAACTTGGGTGAAAATCTTCCTGAAGCAGAAAATCTTATAGGATTAGCCTACGCATTCAAGTTTAGGCTAATAGCAATTCTTTCGGTTTCCGTAGTTTAACCATACATGATATCTATGACTACGACCATGAACTGGAGAAGAAGCACGGTGCAATCAAGTCAGGGTACGAACAGGTACGTGAGCAAGCAAAGAGATATACAGATTAGCATGGCGATGTAGCAAGAGCTGATAATCAAGGGAAAGACATCATGGAAAATAGCTTTGAAATCTTACGTTAGAGATTCCAGTTCCCAGTTTAGACAGAGTGTCTGCCGTGCTAGTTTGAATTACGTGATCTTGCTTTGGTCTTTCGTGTAGCATGCTCTCTGTTCCTGGACGACATTGCTCCAGACTTTCTCTCTCGCGTTGTTGCTTTCGCTGCCGCTCCTCCTCCCATCTTTTTATTACAGCCAAGGATCTTGCCTGCAATATAACCCAGTCAGGAATTGCAAGAACATATTGCTTGAACTCAAACCTTACGTTAAGATTTGCCTGTACTGGTACAGACACAGGCTGAGCTTCCTCCGTGCTAGCTTGGAGTGCTGCTACTCTGTCTCTTTGGAGAACTGAGACACATTTTTTGAAGAACGTTCTTGGTAAATCAAAAAAATATATAAAACTACGATTTTGCCAAAAAAATATGGATAAAACGCAACCAAAGACGCACCTCATGCCGTCGAGGAAAGATGAGCTCCTAAACCAATCCTTTGAACAAAGATGAGCTCCAAAACAAATTCTTGAAAAGACCAATTCGCTACGGTATTCCAGATATTGTAGTTTCAAAACCAATTCAAACAAAGATGAGCTTCAGTTACTGTATCCCTTCAAACTAGAGCCTTTCTTTCTACCCGTCGTTTGTTTGCTATGCTTTTGTTATTGTTCTCTGAACCTCTATATATATAGCCGCTTATGGATCTAAAATCAGTATCCCAATTCTCCTTAAATAAGTAATGTACCTCATACATTCCACATATTTTAATTGTTCCTGTAAAACCCTAAAAGCAAAGGACAAAGAAATAGATCAAAACATTCACAATATTATTCTACGGGATTTTATATATTTACCTCCTTCATGTCATGCACAACCATAGGCAGAGCAATATCTCTTCGGCATTCTGACCTCTCCTTGTTCAATGTAACTTTACCTATGTAAGAATCTTGCATTCCCTGACAGTATATTATGGCGAGATGAAGCATGGTTAATGGAGGAAAAAACAGCTATTTGATCCACACCGCCGCCTTTTTAAATTATTCCACATAAAGCCATTAAGGCCATCTACTTAATCCCATCGCACGTATCGGTCCAGCTATATCATTCACATCAAATAATCCCAGATTCAAATTCTTTAAAATGAAATTTAATGCATCAATAATTCGGACTTCAAAAATAATGGACATCTGCACTAAATCATCCACATATATTACCTTTAGGCAGGGAAACTTATGAAAATCCTATCCTGCTTCATTGTGTTGGTAAAAAAGAACATAACATAGCACAAAACGTGCACTCAAGACTTATCGATCAATAACCCAAATTAGGAATTTTAAAACCCTACAATTTTTTTTGTTGTTGAAAACATACAGAATTAGAGAACCCAATCAAATTTGCTCACCTTATCTCGCTGCCTATTCAGATTCGCGCCCGTATGTCCTAGGCCAATGAAAACACCCAGCCATTCCAATCCTTCTACGTTCATCACCAGATTCAATGTCAGCAACCTCATTGTTTTGTAAGTTTTGCGAAGACGGATTAGCAGGCTCTAGAATTCCAACCGAAAATTGAAAATTTTAAAAACAAAGAGTGTAATGTATTAGAGTCTAGAACGAAAACGTCTGTGTTTTCAGTCTAAAATGCTCATAAGATACATATTGAAGAGTGTGCCTGAGCATGGTATCCTATGGAAAAAGCCACAAACTATGAGCCTATCAGCGACAACATTACCTGGGCATGGTTCCGGAATCTTTCAGTTCTATTGGTTCCCCTCATCGTAATCACCATCCAGTCTCGAACCTATTAAGTTTTCTAGGTCCCCTTCATTCATTAACAATAGTCTTGCCTGCTACATTAACATGACAATTATACTTTATATGGACCCATAACTACAATGGGATGAGAAAGAGATGTAGTTAGAATAATTACCCAGCTAAAGTGTTGATAAGATCCAAATGTTCCAGAGCTTATGTCTAATAATATGAAAACTCCAAAGGCAAAAACATCAGTCTTAACATCAACAATACCATGCATGCAATATCCTTGTGCTAAGCACTGTAATATAAAACATAGATACAAATGAAATCCCATTAATCGCAAACAAAGTTAATTTTGAATAAAATACAAATCCATATGTTCCTACAATTGGTAGGACAAAGAGGACACAAAACCTGAGGTTCATAATCAGCAGACAGTAGTCACCCTCGTATCATACGATTTTATTGCTGCATTCAGGGCATGATAAATGGTATTACCCGTTTCTCATAAAGTAACGAGTAATACCATAACCAACACATATAAAGTTCATAACACAACCTACCAATAACAAAACCCATATAAACAAAGACAATTTGCGATAAAAATCCCTATTCAAAGATATTTTAAGGTTCTCAATCCCACCAATCAAGCATTCGAAAAACATACCCTCAATTGCTTAAGCCAACCCCTGCAATGAGAAAAACAATATTTTAACTTTAATACCCAATCGGCAAGACAAACCTTAAACTGTACAAAGCTTGAACCCTAAAAACGCTACACATCTTACTGACACTGCCATTCCCTGTTTATCAAACCACAACCAAGACAGTTAGATGCAAGGTCTTATCTCAGAGCAGCATGTGCAATTGATGGTGAAAATTGCAGACAAACAAAGGAGCGAGAAGAGGAGAGTGTTAATCATAAAACAAAAGGAGTCGGGAACAGGAAGAGTAGAAAGAAGAAAAGAAGATTAAGAAGCTTTAAGTACAGTGTACACTACACAAACGAAGCTTTTTAACATGTTACACTGAAAATTTTTGAATGAAAGCTGGATATAATCATAAGTTTTTGCATCTTGCAAGACTCTGCATACAATCAAAAGTTTAACATGTTACCACTGAAATAATTTGAATGAAAGCCGGATATAATCAAAAGTTTTTGCATCCTGCGAGACTCTGCATACAATCAAAAGTTTAAACAGATGATGAGAAGAAAGAGAAGCATCAGTAAATCAAATTTTTGAATATAGCTATGTTTATCCTAATTGTATAACCAAATAAGAGAGATTTTCCAATGTGAGAGATTGACTCCCGTTGTTGATCCCTTTCGGTAGACAATTGCTTGATTCATATAAAAAAAGAGAGAGATAACTGAAACATGCTTGGTTCATGAAACAAAGAAACGGAGAAAGAGAACATGATTAGAAAATGGTCTGGGTTTACCCCAGAGAGTACATGCAACAATTCACACTGGATATATCTGCCAACACATAACTCAAACTCGCATATATAGACGGTCTGTATTTATAGTGGATATATCTGCTAATGTATCCCGTGCACATAGAATATGTCTGCAAAACATGAAGCACATCATAAAGTTAACAACCAAAATAATGGAACAAAAATATGATATTAAAGCATCTAGTTTGCTGATTAATGTCACGTTTCAGAAAGACAGACAAATTGATACATCCAAGAGTACCACAGTAATGAAGCCAAAGCAAAAATCAATAATGACTATACCTCTACAGCAGATGCTCTCCTCCACGATCACCCGCGTATATTAAGAAGTTATATCAGGCAAGCCACCTAAACTATGTTGAAGCTTGGTGCGAATTCAGAGGACAACCCTGCAAGCTGCAAGTAAAACACAAAAAAAAAAGAAGAAAATAAAAATTCTATAATTGCATTACAGATATCCAAAAATGAAAACCACGCTAAATGTTAGATAAGCAGGTATACCTTGTAAAGATTGTAGTCTTTTCTCATGTTAAGCCATTTGAAGGCAAGGAGTCAAAGATCCATTTCAAACAAAATTGTGATGTTTTTCAGATGATTCTAGTGTTTTTATAAAAGATACCACACGTCTATATTAGTATTTTGTAGGTTTATCGAAGACAATCTTAATAGAAACATTCTGAATTCCAATGACATTGAACGAAGATTGACCTCAGCAGGATATAGGATGTGGTTCTGAGCAGCAACAAAGGCTCTTGACTTCTTCTTGAATAGGAAAGATGGAATGTTTATGACTTTAATGATATGTGTAACATGATAATCACAAGAATCTATATAAAACCCAAATAAAAAAGCCACAATCTAGAGGAAGTAAAAAAGTGACCAATATAATAGAAGAGAAACATTTGAAATAAAGAAGGAAAATGTTGTGCACCATAAGATAGTAACTGATGCTTTAAACTGTAACTGAACTGAGAAAGTTCGCCTATTAATTGTACATTAAGCATGTGCCTAGAAGAAAAGGTCAGAACAATTACCACTTAACGATCTGGTCATATGTACAAATCCCAGAAAAAGAAATTGCATTGCCAAATGAACTGTCTCACAAATGCTTCAACTTCCTCTCATTCATGAATCCATCTGCGAAACAGAGTTCGAAATAATTTACACAATTATGAACATATAAATATAAAATATAAAACCATACTTCATTTTATGTAAGCAGACTTAAAAAAGGATGAATCTATACCTATGAATATAAGCTTATTTATCTACATTCTCTTGACTCCCTTCATAGTGTCTTCAAAACTGCTACCTGAGAAAACAACGACAGACAATCCCATCAAACCACTACCCAAGACATGAATAGCATAAATAAGGATACTCTCTCAACAATCAATTCTGACATCCTTCATTTCTGAAACCATTACATTAACTTCTGTAAATTTTACCAAATCAACCTTGACAAATAATCAAACAATCAAGATTTAGATTCAATGTACCTACTTGTACAAAATTCAATTGATCAAGTGCTTAAAGTTGTTGAACCTACAACATTTACTTGTTTTACGAAGTGAAGATTTGTTCAATGTTATCAAATACAACATCATTTCCAAATTATCGAGCAAAGAAATATCATTTGCAGCAAACACTATGAGAATATTGAGGGAGATAAATGTGATGAGAAGATTACCTCCCATCTTTAATCATAGCATTATCTGCAGTAATCGATGCTTCATCAATTGGTGACTTCATATATTTAGCTCTCGTAATCAAAGACCACATAGACATGCAACTAAACTAAGAAGATAGTTCCTGAAACATTTCAATACATACTCATTGCACTATGATTCATTCTAAGCTGATGACCAACGAAGAATTGAAAATCAAAATCAACACCAGAAAAATCAGAAAACCCATAATAAAAAACAGGGATTTACCCAATAAGAGAACCATAAATCCAGATTTCATCCAATTATCGACAAAAAAATTAATTCACCCAAGTAGCATCCTCACTGGTTGATTATTAGAAGTTCGTTGAGCATGTCAGTTCAAGAGATCAAAATTGAATGTGCACGAAAAAAAAAAACTCAAATTAAACCCTAATCCAATCTTTCAAATCAATCTGGAGCTATGTACGAAAAAACACAAAATCAATACCTGATTAAGATTAAAGTTTGTGCATATGATAACAAAATCATTAAATATCATTAACAAAAAGAGGATAGAGAGAGGGAGAGCCGGAAGTGAAAATTAGACAGGGTTTTGGTGTTATTATCATCTTAAGTATGGTTGTGTGAAGAAAACCATGTCGAGAAACAAAGAGAGTCGAAGCGGTAATAAAGGAGATAATGGAAAAGAAAAGCCACGGTGAAAGAGAAAGCATGGATTAGGTTTCCAAGAGGAAGGGTCTGTATTGTCTTATTCATGACTGCCCCAATGAAGTGATTTGGAATCGAGCAATAGTCATACAGACTCGACTGAAAGGAGAAGGTCCCACGGGAAGTTTGATAGGGGAAGGGGAGAGGTGGAAGAAAAGGCTCGGGATGGATTTAGGTGGCGACCGGCAGTCAAGCTAGGAGTAAATCCGGAAGGAGTCATACCTTCTAAAGGAATCTCCGTGAGAAAAATCTGCCATGAATAACATAAACAAACAATCAGATTATGAAATCGAAACCAAAAAATAGCCACAGTAAGAGCATCCACAATCGTGGTGCTATATTGGTTCTATCTCTATATTTGAGATCCAAAACACAAAAAAGCAATCACAGTCATCGTGCTATAGTTTCTAGGTTTTCGTCTCATATTTGACACCCTCGATAGGATTTGGTGGAGTCGGAACTGAGTACTGCGTTTGGAATTGAGCGGAAATTAATAAGGCTGTTTTCTATGGAGAGAAAGGAGGGAATGATGTGACTGAAAACCGTCGTGTATTCCCTCACAGACGTTGTGAATGCGCAGTTGCCCTCCCGGAACTGGGAGAAAAGCGATACATTTTGTATCGCTCCGAAAGCGATGGAATCTCCCTCGCTTTCACTTTAGCGAGATAAAGTATCTCGCTCCCTGGATAGCGAGATAGTTTCCATCGCTTTCAGTTTGACATTTTTTAATTTACACCCTGGTTACACCGGCTACCGTTGTGATACGTTTGTTGTTACACTCCGCTTACACTCCCGATTCCGGCCTTTTGAATAACATTTACCCACTCAGATTTTTCTTGTATACAACCCTGTACAACCTTGAGATGCACTAGATTTTTTTTATTTTTTTTTTAAATATCACTGTTCAGTTGAATGACATAGGGAGCACCTTATTTGCTTATTCGATTACACACAACTGATTAAAGCGAGCATGAAATGGGTGAAGAGACAATACATCTTTTACTTGTCGGGGTTGAAGTGATTACACCATGTCAATACAAAAAGATAAGGTGTTTCCAGTGAATCACTTTTCTATGGTCACAAGTTGACAAGTAAGATTATCTCATACTCAAATATATTTTCTATGGTCACAAATAGTTTGCACTCACTATATAATGTCACCCCACTTCACGTTTCAAAATAACTCATTGTTATCTAAACATAAATATGATAAATATTGGGAGACGTAACTTTTCCTCCAATGAAGATAACAATATCATCAAAGCTTATAATGCAATCAAGTTAGAAGGAGGAAATCTTAACAACCAAGATTTATGGGCTGCAGTTTTACCTAAGTTTGAAGAATTGAACGGTGGAAATCCTAATGGTCATCAGATAAGAGCGTTGATGAATAGACGACATATCATCAAGAGAGACATGAGAACTTATCATAGTTATGTTATAAGATGCAGGCAAGAACATCCTAATTATGATGAGGCTAATGTGGTAAGTTGTTTACAATTTGGTGATTTCATCCAACTAAAGTACGAGTCTAAATGACAATATACTTACGAAATGTTTCTTCTGTATACATGGTTTGTAGATACTTTGATCAAAGAACATTTTCTCTATGGAGAAGCACCGCACGTTTAGGTACGAGGCCCCTTACAGTGTGTGGCGAGCATATGTTACACAAGTACATGGTTAACATGTGTTTTGAAAGGTTGCAGTGTTTGTGTATCCATCTAATTACACTGGATATAATAATAATTGTACGTTTGAAACACCTTCGTATCATAGTGCACTATAGCGCTTGCTCTAGGTTAGTGCAACTGTTTCAGCAGAATGTAATAAAGATTAAGGAGTAATGCAATAAGAATTTTATTAGACTCACAAGCATACATGGTTATAGAACCACAAAACGTAAGCCAAAACAAATTTTCACTCCTTTGAACCAACACTTCCACATGGTTGGACGAGTGAGGTCTCGTGAGGGCTTATAGATAGATTTACCCACAAAATCTGATAAAACTTCTTACACATGGATAAGTGCTGGATTCATCATGGGGAAAAAGTGGACGAGAATCATGAAGCATTCGTAGTGGGTGAATTGGGTTCCTTCGATCTCTAGATATGCCTCGGTCGCCCAACGTTCCTGTAAGTTTGAGTTACTCACTGGTAACATTGAAGCAAAATAAACATAAAGGAGGTATAGAAGTTACAAAAAACTCACATATGTTTCTCTATTCCTTGTTGGTCCAGGAGGAGGCGGATGATCGTAAATATTTTTAAGAATAGCTACATACTTTCTAACATTCCTCCTTATCTTACCTACCCTGGTTTTAAGCGACCCAACATTCCGCGCATTATGATTTCCTTCAATTTCAGCAAAGTTCACCATCACTCTGTTCCAAAATTCATTAGCAGTAACTCTTAGGTGTTGGTGGTCTTCAGCCGATTGTACCATAGCCCAACCCCGTATCAATGCCACATCCTCCTCCGGAGTAAAGCTTTTCATACTTGAAGAAGAAATAAAGGGATAAACACAAAACCTTAATAGTATGCTACACAAGGAGTATTATGGTTTCAGTTGGATGAGTGGGATGAGGGTAATGTAGAAGAAAACTTCATATTTATAATAAAATCTAGGGAATCTTGACAATTATTCACATTTCGTCGTTTTCTCGTTTTGAATGAATGATAACTTGTTTTTTTAAATTTATCCCATTATCCTCTTTTAGGGAGAATCTGTTTATTGTGATTCCCTTCATCGAAGTGACAACTCCTCCCATCTTTTCCATTTTGAAATGATTTGAGTTCACAGTAACATTGATAGACAACTCGTCATATTTACTCCCCCATACTCAAAAGATTGAGAATCTTTTTATTGATAGACAAGTACAACATTGATTGACACCTCACCCCAATACTCTTTCATAGTTTGACAAAGCGTTTATTACATAATCGTACGGCGAAAACATATTACATTAACATAAACCATAAATTACTAACTCACTTTCGTAGGAATCACGATTACACTTAGCATGTGCAACAAGCCTTTAAACCCCTATGCGACTATAGAGGACGAGTTTTGTCTCGTTATGGGTAGGCAAATCAAGTTGGGCATTTGTATGAATGTTGAATTGTGGAAAATGATGTATTACAACTAAATAACAGTCGTAAAAAAGAAATTCTTCATCATAGGTGGTAGGAAATGCAGCTACCGCCCTTTGTTCCTGGAAAACGAAGGAAATATATTATGATTAACCTACAAAAAACTAAGAAACATTTAGCGTAGTTACAACTCTGAATTAACTTACTATCTCTTCTCTTGGAGGAAGTAGCTGAACACGTCCTGGTTGCCGATAAACATCATACCGACGTTGTTGACGAATTATAGTTCTCTGCAGTCTAATATACCTGGTAATTCCTCGTATAATAATTATTTTACGAGAAACCAAAGAAACAAAGGTTCTTCGGTTAGGGTTTCCACATATGGTTGTGAATTCTCGAAGTATTCTGTTCCATGCTACAACCGCACCACACACTACCCGGGGTGTTACATCTTCCTGCTTCACAATGATCGACCAAGCGTTCATCAACGCCGTGTCTTCTTGAGTTGTATATGGCGGCATTGATTAATTGACAAACAAAATTGAAGAACACAAGGAAAAAGGGAATAAAAAACAAGGATCTAAAACTATAAAAGAAAATGTGCTTCATACATTCATCAAAACATGGGCTTTTTATACACATAACCACCACATAAATGACAAGGACAAAAAGTTGATTGTTTGACGATGAATTAAGGCCACAACTTATACACTCTGGATAATTCATCTGAGTCTTCCCGGGTGCATTTCTGGAAAATTATAAATATATATTAAATAACAGTCTTGAAAAGGAAATCTCCTACGAGTACGTGCGAGAAAATCAGCTTTTGCCCTTCGCTCCTGCCACCAATAAGTAAAATGATTATTCGTTTGAACAACAAATAAATAGATTTAAATACAAAAAACACTTACTATCTCCACTGGTGTAAGTCTAGGGACAATCATACGTTCATACCACGATCTCTGAATTTCAATATACAGTCTAACGTATCTGAGTATTGTGCCGCATCGATCACGCAACGAATCAACGTCTCTTGCGTTTGGGTTTCCAGAACAACTAAACCTCTCCATAATTCTATTCCAGACGATATCAAAATCAATTCTTCGAAATATCCTCTGTTTTATGAACAAATGACCATGACCTAATTAATGTTAAGTCTTCTATTTTGGTATATGTAGCCATGGTTTGAAAAAACAGAATCTTATAAGGTGAATGTAGTCTTGTAGTGTATTCCATGCATGTCCATTTATACACTCAATTGATGACACACAACCCAAAACAATATTCGATTCCCTACTACCCATGCCATAAGTTCCTATTCAGGATATCCTTTAATAATACTAAGGTAGATATCCTAGACATCTAGACCTATACGAATCTTATTGGAATGCCTTACCATACGAAGTGACACCTAATTTTGAAATAAAGACAATTAATTTTTTAAAAATAACAAAACTATGATTGAAACAAAAAAAATCAATTTCCGCATAACAATTATGTTAATAGTGAAAAAGGAGGGGTACCGAAATACACAACTTTTCGTTTGGGCTCGTGAGTCTTATGGTTTAGGTTTGTACGATCTCAAAAATCAATATCCAAACCTAGATAACCGGAGTTGTGATCTTGGGGATCAACTCGACAAAGTTGGGACTTTGGAGTTAAACTCTACGGTTATTGAATAACGTACTACTTGGTGCTTTAATTATATAATCAGAGATATAATGCAGAAAGTAAAAGCACACAAGACACCAGAGATTTTTTTAACGAGGAAACTTCCTTGCAGAAAAACCTCGGGACCTCGTCCAGATTGAACACCGCCCAGTACAAACTGACTACAAACACTAGCCTACTATAAGACTTCGGTCTAAGATGTAGCAGAGACCAACTCCAGCCCTCCAAGCGAATTGGATACTGTCGCACTCCTTACGTCTCTAGATCCCCCACAGATCGTCACGCACTTGATTCCCCCAGCTGACGTCCTTTACAGGCCTAGGAGTTGCTTTGACCGATGTCAAAGGCTTGTGTCAGCAATACTGGCTTTGCAACCTAATTGTTGACGTATGGTCTAACTGTCCTCTATCAGTTTACCACACACAAGTTGACTTCCTTCGGATGATTAAATCTAGGTCATACGGAAATCTACTTCACAAATCAGGGCTGACAAGCAAACCGAGTAAGCTATGCCCAATCTGTCTCTACCTCAGTTATACACGAAGAATCACTTAAGAAACTTGTATAACTGGATCTAACTAGGTCTTACAACACCAAGTGCAGCCGTGCGTTGCTACCTTTCAACCTTGTGTGTAACGTATCAGTTCTTGAATAGCCGTATAGCAGAAGAGACAGACTATGGAATAGACAAGAACGTGATCAGGTTACCAAGGTTACAGGTTAATCCGATTTCAACCAAATATGGTCTCAATCTCCTACCTGTGCTTCCCAACTCTCAAGAGAAGTCTTTTATAGTCGTAGGGAGTTCCCAGAGGAGCTGCAACCTATAGAGGATGACTATACCACAACAAGCATTCACCGAAGTGAAAAGAGTTTACGCTACCTTCCCTAAGGACCTTCACGTATGCTTGATGCTTGCGGTATTTGTCCATAGACACCTCTATTTATAGCACTCAATAAGATAGGTTGCTTTGGAATAAAGCAATCAATTACTTGTCCCACAAGTTAAGGAAACCCTAAACTTGCCAACCAAGTAATAGAGATTAATCTTAATTGGAATTTTTTTAAGTTTATCTGCCAAGTGTTTTGTTAGATCAAAAACACTTCAAGATAGAATCCAACAGACCAGAGATAATCTTATCTTATTGACTCATTGAGGATCGTTAGATGGAACTCAAAAGATATTATGTGATATACAAGTCCATCTAAGAGATAAAGGAGTTTAGAGTTTGACCCAAGTGAAATTCTGAAAGAATATCCACTAAATCCGACACCAGCAAAGTAACCAACATTGGATTCGTGTACAAGTTCGCGAAATGTTCAGTCACTTTGGAACTCAGAAGAAATCCGAGTTTCTGGTTTGCGAACCGGTTCATGAACCGTCCGCCTGTCAGATTTCGTCAAATCTGGATTCCGCTGGAAGTACTGGGCTTAGCCAGAACTTAGACGTGTGTACGTCCTCAGCTGTAATCCATGGACTCTTTGCTCAAGAGTACTCCTTTAGATTCACCCATATCCAACTAATGATTTGCAAGCAAACAATTGCAATGGACAAATGGTATCGAATCTATCTCATTCATTCTTGTACTCACAGTAGTTGTGGGAACAAACACTGGTCATGACACAAGGCCACGTTAGACAAGGATACGATCTCAATCGCTATTATCACTACTAAATTAGTCGACTATATTTCGAAAGAATAGAGAAAGTAGAATAGAAGAATTTCCATAAAGTCATAACTCCTACTAACCTTTTATCGATGAAGAATAATTGATGTCTTTTTTGTCTTCACAGTCTTCGTCTTCAAGGTCTCTACTACTTTGTCTATATCCCAATTCCGAAATCTAAACTCTAGTAGGCTAAATCAAGAATTGAGTTTTGACACCTAAAACTGACAACTAGCTTGACATACCAATGCTAGTGGGTTTGACCGGACAATGCCCTAACAAATAAGAACCGTTAAAGAAACTACATTCAACTACTTGTACGTTAATACATCATATCCCTAATTGAAAAAAGTTAGTACTACACGATAGAGTTCGAGCAACAAAGCAATAACATGAACACTAAGGTTGTTAGGGACCTTTTAAACATCCAGAAATACGCAACAACTACTTAAAAACATGTAAAAGTTTAATCCTCTAACTACGCCACGACCGAGAAAGAGACGGTGGGTGCATAGGAGCTTCCTGCACGGTTGTGTCCATGTCATCTAAACCGGGAATCCACTGGTATTTCGTTGGATGGCTTGACTGGTTAAGATCCACGTCCATGTTGGAACTTGCATACGCACCTTGTGAACTCGAGGATGCGCCCCCACCATACGTTGTTTGCTGCCATGCACCCATGTCCATTCCGAGTCTCATTCCAAAAAGGTCCCCTGTGTTAGGCACCTGAGAGGGTTGTGTTTGGATGTTTGGAGATGTACGAGCACTGAGGACGGGGTAGCTGCGTTCAAAATCTGAGTTTGAAGAGCTACTCCCCAACTCCCAATGTTTTGTCTCATCAAAGATACTTGCCCTCGTTGAGTTAATGCACGCTTGTTGCTTAAAAATGTGGCAAAGCAATTCTTCCTAAACAAACCCATGCAAAGATTACGTCACAACAAAATAAAGGTAACTTCAAAATATTAGGACTTCACGACTGCTAAAAAACAAACTTACAGGTGATCTGTTGATCTGAGCGGGATCATAAGCGATTGGTTCTTCCCAGCTGAAAGGTATCGTAATGTCTTTGCCATTTCCGTATACGTGATAATTACCGACAATTTCAGGTAGGTCACGGTATACCTCAGGTTGGGGAACGTACTGACTAGAGCGACAGTAGAGGTCAGGCTGAGTCCCGTAAGGCATGCCTGCTTTGCCTCTATTGGCAACACCAAACTCATGCTTGTTCCTCGCATGCTGAACCAAAGGCAAATATCTTCCGACGCTTGTGCTTGTCCACCACCTGTGGTAATGACTCAATCACGGGCAGATAATGTTCAGGTTCAGTCACTTCCGCGCCGTCCACAATCGTGGAATCTTCACTTGGGGGTGCTGAAGGCATAACTATGCTACCCGTAAGCTGCCGCCAACAACGTTCAGGAAGGTAGTGACTCTTGCGGAACTTCATTCGTCGACCTGAAAAAAAATATGTTGGGAACTATAAGATTAGGAGCCAAAAATTTCCAACAAAAAATTCATGGAATTTAAAGGAAAGTTTGACTAACCTGACACCCTTCTTGCTTCTAATACCCAAGGGTCATCGCAGTGATCATCCAGAGTCCACGGTTGCCATTCAATGTTGGTAGTGTTCCGAGTATCAAGATTCAACCTAGTCATATAAAGACTATGCCTATCTAGCTGCACTTGTTCGGCCGGGTCAATGTTTGTTTTGTTAAAAAATTCAAGGGCGGGGAATGGTGCACGTCTTGCCGCCTCGGGTACCACATCCTCTCCGCGCTGAGGTAAGGGCTGGCAGTTGCGAAAGTAGAAGTAGTACCAGTACTCGAGTATCATCCACATACCTCTGATGTCATTAGTCGTTGTGGTACTCCACTTATCTAGTTGTTCATACAAATTTCCCAATGCAGCCCACCCCCAGTCGTAGTTGCCCACATTATCCAAGTCTTCCAAATAGCGTATCCACCCTTTCTTTAGCCTTGTAGTTGTGTCTCCGACCAACCATTTACCAATGCACCAGAATAAAAACATTCTTGTTAACTCGTCAGCGATTTCTTTGTTGTCTATGTCTCTTTGGCCATCTATATAACGAGCTATGTGCCCACTAAGAACATCACTGTTGTTGGTTCCCCATTGTGGCTCAGGTTTACCATTAAACTCTAGGTTATTGAGCTGAGCCTGGCGAAGTGCATCACGCCAAGCCTTGGCACCCGAAAACCACAGCTCATCATACAAAGCCTGTCTTCTGGGGATACATTTCTGCATATTGGTCTCTCCCTACCAAATCCTATTGGTATTTTTGTGAGCCTAACAAAATCTAGTGGAGTAATACCTACTTCGAATTCAGGAAAATGAAAAGTCCTGGTTTTCTTAAACCACCGCTCCATTAAAGCCTCAGCCATCAGGTTGTCAGCATTCAATAGCTTGACATGGAACATGCCTGAAAACCCACAACCTTCTAATATCTGTTGCGCCCTAGGGTTGTCTTTCCTGACTATGTCGTAAAAATCAGAAAGCTGGGTCCAATTGGTTTTAAATTGGGGAGAACGAACAGCGGTCATGTCTTCACTACACCGATGCTTCATGCCTTTGAACGATAACCTATCCCTGAGATACATTCCCTAAAATATACAAATACACAATTAAAAGGTCACGACATGTTGTAACACATTCAACATATGCCGCGAGCCAACATACACACATTCAACATATGCCGCGATTGTACATACACACAAATTCAAAACAATTCGTGCCAAAGATACACAAAATTTGCCGACTTCCCACCCTTTTGAGAAGCCATTTGTATCACCTAACCAATTTTCACATTTCTGGCGATGCAAATTCTATCGCCTAAACAAAAATTACCTTCATGAAACCCAAATAACACATAACACATATGTATTATCCTATATCACAGTAAAATTAAAATTCAATCAAATTCAATATCTACTCAAATTATTCAACCTATAGCATCACATAAATCATGAATTAAACCCCCAAACAATTATATTAGTAATAATAGATCATAATCATGATGAAATTAAAAAAATTTCATCCAAAACTTAAGAACATACCTCTTCCATATATTTGGATGAAATCAAATTCGAAAAACTCCTTTGTAATCACCCAACCATTCCCGACGTACCCGTTCCTTCAATTTCAAAAAAAAATCCTTATTTATGATCGTGCTTTGGCAGTGTAGCAGGAAACAGGAGAAAGATGGAAGAAGAAAGAAGAAGAAGATAGAAGAAGAAGAGGAGAAAACGAGGGTTTTGTTTGGGGTTTTCTGGAAAGCGAGGAAGGGTATATCGCTTTGACTGGTTTGACCGGTCAAGCGATATAGTTTGTATCGCTTCAAAGAAGCGATAAAGTTTATCTCGCTGAGCGAGATAAATTCCCTTGCTTCAGTGGTGCCTCCATAGCCAACAGGCGGGTGGGAGGGGCACTGGGGAAACACTGTTGACTTTATTTCCCCCCCTCCATAGATAACAGCCTAATGCATTAGGTCAGAAACGCGAAAGAATGTTGCGTCTGAGAGGTGAGCGTATTGTGAGTTTGCGTTAGAGTTAGACGCAATATTAAAATACGTGTGGATGGATGTGAGATAAAATTGCGTCTAGGTTGAAACGCATGATATGCTTACGCTTACATCAGGCGTACACTGTATTACCGCCTGATGGAACGTACTATATAATTGCGCTTGATTTTGAAGCGCACAATTCAGCTGCGTTTCACTGGGTACAACGGCTCTTTTGGATTTCGACCGTTACCATTTCAACGACTCTATTTTTTACCTATATATATGAACGAATTGGTTCGACATTTCCTCATTGCTCTCCAGTCATATATTTTCCCTATCAACATATTTTTATCATCTGAATAAGCATGGCAGGACGAGGAGCTAGCTATACCACAGAAGAAGATGTCGAAATATGTAAAGCACATTTAGCAATATCTCAAGAAGGAGCCACGAGATCAGATCAATCAAAGAAGTCATTATGGACTCGCATCAAACGCAAAGTTGATGAAGCTCTATTGGAAACTGCACCAAAGCGGAGTTGGTCCTCTCTTCACAGTCGTTATAACTCAATAGACAGAGATGTGAAACTCTTCATTGCAAAAATAACGGAGATCGAAGGAGAACATCGCACAGGATGGTCAGGCGATACGATGGTAAATAGACCTTATTTTGAACACCAACTACTTACATTTATTATAAGTTTATTGAAATTTATATTTTGTAAAATAGATGGACGAAGTTAAGAGACGCTTCAAGGAATGTAGTGAAAAAAGGAAGAAATTTAAGCATGAAGAGTGTTACAAGATTTTGAAAGACAGTGTCCCATTTGCTACACGAACTACGCATGTGTTCGATTCGACTCAAGAAGTAGAAGACTCCCCAAGTGGCGAAGATGATGCGGAAATCGGCGAGGCGACATTAGCGAAGACATCGGAGATATACCACGCACCACTGAGCGTCCATTGGGGAAACAAGCATCCAAACGGCTAAAGAAGATCGGGAGACCAAAATCCACTACCCAGGAGGAAATGTTGGAACACATCATGAACAACCAAGAAAAGTTCAACCTTGAATACGGCAGTAAAGCGGAAAAGATGACCGCACAAAGAGATGCTGAGAATGTTCTGAGGCAATTTGAGTTTGCGGCACAACATGCTCTTGCCGAGGCGAAACAACATGCAAAAATATCTTTGGCAGAGAAGAAGTTTGCAGCCAAACAGGCGGAAGAAGACTGGCGCATAATGTTGATGGATGTCTCTATGCTGGATGAACCAACGTTGCAGTGGGTTAACAACCGAGGGGCAGAGATTGGGCGTAGAAGTAACATCCAAGGCTAACGCGTTATTCTAGAACTTTACACCAAAATTACTCTAGTTAATCGTGTTTGTGTTTTTATTTAATCTGGATTGTAATTTTAATTAAGGATAATATTTCCCTTTTTTATTAGTTTTTCGAAGTTGGATTGTAATTTTAATTTTCGAATGATGAACTGTAATTTTATTTTTTTAAGATGTGTAATTTTAGTTAGTTTGCGTGAAATTAAGAATTTGTCGTTTAACAGATTAAGTTACCAAGTCTCCACTTAATTCAAATCTTCACTAAATATATAAATTAACCAACAAACTAAAAAACTTCAAAACCAAAAAGCAATCTAAAAGCGAAACAAAAGAGCATACAACATTAACATAGCGTTCATACTTAGACATTAATATATTGCGCGTGAGGTTTGCTGCATTGTGAGTGGTTTTCAACTTCTTAAATATCTCCATGTTCTTCCCATAGGTGGGTGATTAAGTCATTACGTAGGCGATAATGAGTATTTTTGTCCCTTATTGCATTACGCATCCTTTCGCAATTCATTCTCGAAAGTTCACGAGTATGGACTCTAGAAGTTGTTACCGGTGCTCCACGGCGTCTCTGGTGATAATCAACTGGCCAATCTCCGGGAATACGCTCGTCTTCTACTATCATATTATGTAAGATAATAACAGTTTTCATGATAT
>JAJJMA010134941.1:0-29324 GCA_023529015.1 Papaver nudicaule
GACGGCTTTCCATTGAAACCGAATATGTTGTATGCCGAAGGTACCAAAGCGGCTTTCTTACCCTTCATCTTGTCAAATGTTTGCCCGAACAGTATATCCACAGAGCTCCCGGGGTCCACTAGTACTTTAGGCATGGCTATCTTTCCCATTTGAAGGGTGATGACCAGAGGATCATTATGCATTCTTCCCTCGTTCGGGATGTCTGCCGCTGAAAAGAACACGGGCTGCTTCTGCCACTCTTCTAAGCGATTCTTTGTGACCACACTGAGTATCTCTTTGCCCTCCAAATCCCTTTTATGGATGCGACCTGTCTGGATTCCTTCTAGTCCCTTTGTATGAACAATGAAATTGCAAGCTCCGAACCTTGGAATATCCCTGTCGATGGTAATCACATAAGCTTCGTGCTTTGGCTCTTCCTTGAGTTGCGGTTGATTTGGGGGTGGTTTAGGTAGCTCTAGAAGGTGTTTGAACTGTTCCTGGCTATAAAGAAGTAAATTTGATCCTGTGCCGTGACACAGTCCTCGGTGGTATGTCCATAAAACTTGTGGAATTGACAATATTCTCTTGAATTTTTCGTGTGTTTCGGCTGGTTTCCCCTACTTCGAGGATATCTTATCTCGCTGGCAAATTCGGATTGCTCGATGATCCGAAGAGCATCTTCGATGGGTACGCAGAGCTTTGGAAGTTTTCTATCGTGAAATGCAGGAAATCCTGGTTTAGTCGTCCCGAATTTTCTGTTTCCTTGTCCTTGCTGGCTATTGTTCCCTTCGAACTCTCCTCGAGGGTTGTTTCCTCGGTTGTCATTGTACTTTCTGTTATCATGGTACTTTCCGTCACCGAATTTACCTTCGTTCCCATATCGACCGTTATCATCTTGTCTTTCTCGCTTCGACGGGTCCCCGAAGTGAGTGTTCATTGCTTGTCCTCGCTCTTCAAGCGATAAGTTGTTTATTGAGTGGACCTGCTTTAAGATTGTTTCCTTACCCAGGGCTGCTTGTTCTTTTATTTCCTCCAAGGTAATTCGCTCCTTTTGGTACTTTCGAAGGTCTTGTAGCGTCTCGAGGTTCTTTGAGAAGAGTCTATCGTATAGAGGGTGGTCTTTGTCTAGAGCGTTGAGGAATGCTCGTACTTTATCCTTTTCCGTAGCTCCATTTCCCACCTCTACACACTGCTCGGTCCATCTGCTCGTTAGACTTTTGGTCGACTCTCCTGGGCGTACCCGAATGCTGAATAGTTTCTCCACTCCAGGCTTGGAAGAGTTGTTGTACATGAAGTGCAGTATAAAAACTTTGGAAAGCTCCTCGAAGGACGAGATCGAGCCAGCTGCGAGATTGTCGTACCAGGCGAGAGCTTCTCCTTTTAAGCTAGAGGGGAAATATTTGCAAAGCACTTCATCTCTATTGGCGTAAGCCAGAAAGACTCGGAGATACATTTTGACATGTACGGTGGGGTCTCCCGAACCGTCGAAGATGGAGGTGAAGGTGGGCATCGTGCATTTTACTGGAATTGGTAATGAAAGGATTTCCAGACTTAGCGGAGAACGGTTGACGTCGTTCATGGCTTGAGTGAGTTTGATCCTGTCACTCGATTGGATTCGGTTGTCAAAAAGCTCTGCTCGGAGTGCCTTTATTTGATCCATCATTACTTGTTGTAGGGCCTTTGCCTCAGCATCCTTCTTCGTTGGGTTTCCTTCGCTGAATATCTGTAGGCTTGCCTTCGTATACGCTGGAGGCTCGGTCCTTTTGCTTGACACCGTGATTCCTTGACCTTTGCTGGCGCCCTTGGTCTTGATGTGCTTTTTAGCTTCGGAGGGTTCCTTCGGCTGAGATACGTTGTTCGGACGAGAGTGTCCTTCGCTACTTCCTCTGTAGTTGGATGCCGATTTTTCTGCTACCTTTTTGTTTGCTTCGGCCAACTGCTTCTTTAGCTTTTTTTATTTTTCTGTTTTTCAAGATTAATTTTCTAAATCGTGCAGCTCTTGCCGTATTTTCTTCGGTAGGCTGGTGCTCAGGCATTTCATTGTCAGGATCGGACGCTTCGTCCTCTTCTTCGTCGTTTTCCCCATTTTCTTCTTGTATTTGCTGTTGGGGTGGTTCTTCTGCCTCTGGAAATCCTTCTCCCTCGGGGCCTAAGTCCTCTATCAACACTTCGTCCTCGTTTACGGTTTCTCGGTGCTGAACTGTGCTAGCCGCTACCTCGGGAGATAACCCTTTACTTGTCGAGAATCTAGTGTAGTGCTGTCTGGACGATCCAGTACCTTGCTTCGAGGATCCTACCCGCTGCTTCGGAGCCTGGTCCGATTTCGAAGCCATCCTGGTTATGACCTGTCAAGAAACAAAAAACCCGTGAGGTCCAAGGCGGCTAGCGTAGTGTACTTTGTCGGCCATGTAAGTCTACTCTGCAACGGATATTTTCAGACGAAATTTAATATAAGTTGTATTTGCCCCTTTTAGATATATCCCTAACTGCTTATTTTGTCTTTTAGCTCAAATCGTCTTTCTCCATCGGCTTCTTTTTATGGAGTTTTATTTCCAAATATAGCATGAATTTTGAAAACCCTAAAAATGAATTTTCCGACATAGCATAAATTCTGAAAACCCTAAAAATGAATTTTCAGATATAGCATGAATTTGTAATTGTTTTTCATAAGGCCAGATTCCATTGTTTAGACGTTTAATGCGAGTATAAACTACCCCCTTTTGGAAATCGACTTCATCATACCCAGGTTTTGAAACTCTTAATGGATGACTTTATCACCTGATGTTGTGCTCAGAAAACTCTTAAACATGCTAAAGCCTTTAAGGTTCTTTAGATGCTTAAGGTATAGGAGCTTCCTTTGAGAAAAACAAGCCTTTGAAAATCTTTTGAAAGGATTAGAAAATATGCTAAAAATTTGAAAACCCGAAAAAATCACAGGCAAACCCTAAGTTATTTTAATCATCCCTGTTTCTAGCGCCAAACTGTACGAGTAGAAAATCTGCATAGGTACTAGTGATACCATATCCATCAGATCTACTCATACATACAGTATCTTTAGTTGAGATTCAAGGGTGCGAGGACCACAAGAACATTACCGAAGGTAATCTGAACAGTAATCAAAGACTAAATATATAACAGCAAAGGCTAAATGTATAAAGATTTGTATGTATTTCAGTGTTGCGATTACATGAATATAACCCTAAGGAACCAGAGGAGATACAGACCTAATCTCACTCTTGCCGCTTAGGTTCAACCCAAAAAGAATCCAACCCTTACAAAGTTTT
This sequence comes from Papaver nudicaule, assembly GCA_023529015.1. Lineage (NCBI taxonomy): Eukaryota > Viridiplantae > Streptophyta > Magnoliopsida > Ranunculales > Papaveraceae > Papaver > Papaver nudicaule. Next base: position 3,264 of record JAJJMA010134941.1, read on the forward strand.
CCAAGCTCGCCTTATATAGGCCGAGCTTGGGTGGTTTACAGCTAATAAAGACAAAAGACTCAATCGTGGTGGTGTCAGTCCTTGTCGAGTAAGGCGGTTTATTCGCTGGTGCTCCGAGGTTGAGTCTGGGGCTTCGGTCCTTTGACATAGTCCGAATCCTTTCCTTCCGAGTCTTTACTTTGCTAGTGTGCGACCTCCTTCTTCTTTGGTCTGGTCCGAGGTTCCGCTGCTGATCCTTTCAGAGTGGTTAGGCTTCTTGGATGCGAGACACGTGTTCCGAGGGGTTTTACCCCCTACAATGATGTTTGTATCTTGTTCTGTCACAAATGTAATGTTACCTTCAAAAATTCAGAGCAACTATCAGATAATAATCACAACGACTTGTAGTATCGACTATATTGTCATTTAAAGCAAAGTTAGATTAAATTTTAAATTGAATCGAACAGAAGTGCTTCAAATCAAGATTACAAAATTGAGGTTTTCATATCATCTAGGATCTTCAGATCCAGGGTATCTATCTCTAGGTTTTGATATATCTAACGGTTATAAATCGAATTATAATCTAAGGACATTGTACTGAATCAGAACTCGTAGAATCGTTTACAATCACCTATGTCAGGTTCTGTATTATGTATATATGTATATACTTCTCTTTTTTTTTTTTTTTTTTTTTTTTTTTTTTAATATAAAACAAGGTTTAAGGTTATACATGATACTCAGAGCACAAAGCCCAGCAAATGTAGAAATAAAAGAAGGCACACAGGCCCAATAAAAGACAACAAAAGGAATAAAGAAAACTGAAGCAGTAAAGGAAACTCAAGGAAACCTATAATAGGTAATGCCTGGGAATTCCATCTTCTTCAGGTTTACAGGTCTAGAGTTGAAAGAAATGATCTGACCCAACTGAAGCTTCACAGCATTCTTGGCAAAGGTATCTGCAGAAAAGTTAACTTCTCTATAGACATGTTTCATGTGTATTGAGTGAAGTGATGAGAAAATTTTCCTCCATCTAGTAATAAAATTCCAAGGAATTTTCTGATTTTGAAATGCCATAACCACAGCCTTGGAGTCAGTCTGTAAAATGATCCTGAAATGATGATTATGAAATGCCCATTCAAGAGCACTAATCACAGCCATAACTTCAGCCAAAAAATTGGTAGCAACTCCCAAACCACCCTCCTCAGCATATATAAATTCACATTTATGATTCCTAGCTAAGAAACCATAACCAGATGGCCCAGGATTCCCAATGGAAGCACCATCACAACAAAGCAGTAAAAATCCTTCATCTGGTAAGTAGAAGTAGCAAGCAATAGGGTTCAGATGTTTGATTTTTCTAAGGGGAATACCAAAGAAATTCAGAATATGCCTATCAAAGTCAGTATTCCACATGAAACCTTTCAGTCTATGTCTGCATTCCTGAATTTTATTACTTATCCTGTGTATTGCCTTATTTCTATCAGGCATAGAGCCATCAAAGAAAGCCTTATTCCTGGAAAACCAAATTTCCACAAGAGAAGTAAAAGCAGCAATAATCCATAATTCCTGCACAACAGGACTTTTTCTTCTGCAGAGAGATAAAATGTCCTCAAAAGAAGTAGGAATAATGAAAGAGAAAATACCACAAACCCAGTTCCAAATTCCTTGACTAAAAGAACAATTCCAGAGAATATGTTCCAAATAATCTTGATCTTCATGACATACATAGCATCTTGAAGCAAACTTGAAGCCTCTTTTTTGTAGATTGTCTTCAGTGGCCACCACTTTTCTCAAAATCTTCCAAGTATTAACAGCAGTAGAAGGGTGAACTGAACTTTTCCACAGTTTTTTGTACAAATGTGAAATAGGGAAGTGAGATCTAAAAAGATTAACAGCAGAATGGACAGAGAATGTACCTTGTTGATTTCCAATCCAAATTAGAGAGTCATCACCATCACAAAGAATTGGCAATTTTGATATTGGTATAAGCTGTAACAAAAAGTCAGGAATCACCCATTGTCCATCATGAATTAAATCCTTCACCATCAATGTTGGGTATTGCTTAATCATATTATGATCTGGAAATAATTTATGAATAGGCTTCTCCAGAATCCAACTATCAAACCACACTGAGATTTTACTGCCTGAACCCACAATCCATCTAGTGTTATCCTCAAAATCCTGCAGAATGCTCTTAATGCCAGGCCAAATTGAAGATTGTTTATAATAAGATATCCATTGCCCTTTTTTATCTTTGAATTTAGATTTAAAGAACATAGCCCATTCATCATTACTGTTTATAATTCTCCATAAAAGTTTCATCAGTAAAGCCTTGTTTATATCTTCAAATTTTCTTAGGCCTAAACCACCTTCTTCTTTAGGAGTACAAACCTTGTCCCATGCCAAAGTAATTGTTTTCCTTTCCTCAGCATTTCCAGACCAAAGAAAATTCCTACCAATAGTTTCACAAGTCTCTGTAATCTTAACAGGCCATCTATAAATGGACATATTGTATAAAGGAATGCTGCATAGCACTGTTTGAACAAGAGTTAATCTAGCTTGAAAAGAAAGTAATCTTCCAATCCAAGCCCTCAATTTCTTTTGAAGCATTTCCACAAAGTCCCATAACTGATCAGAGCCAACACAACCAGGCATAAGCACAATTCCTAAGTACTTATCAGGAAATTTTGCAATCCCCATTTGCATGATGTTAGCAATAATCATTTTCCTATCTTCTGAAGTACCTTCAACAAAACATTTACTTTTACTGGCATTTATCACTTGACCAGATGCTGCTTGATATTTGATAAGCATAGCTTTCAGATTCTCCAAGCTCTTCTTTCCACCATTGCAGAAAATAAAGATGTCATCAGCAAAAAGTAAATGAGAAGGATGAAGGCCATTTCTTATCACCATGGGCAAAATGCATCCTTGTTGAATCATACTGCTAATCTTTCTGCTTAGAATATCTTCAGCCAGTACAAATAAGATGGGTGACAGTGGATCACCCTGTTTCAATCCCCTACCCACACCAAAAAATCCAATAGGACCACCATTAAGCATAATTGAAATTTTAGTGGTACTTAACAGTTTAGTAATCCATAACCTGAAATTTTCAGAGAAGCCATAAGACCTTAGAGCAGCATCAAGAAATTCCCAACTTAAAGTGTCATAAGCTTGGGAAACATCCAGTTTTAAACCCACATTACCACCCCTTCTTTTAATACTCATTTCATTTACCAATTCAGAAGCAAGGATTACCTGATCATGAATACATCTTCCTTTAATGAATGCACATTGCTGAGGTGAAATAATCTTTTGCAGAAAATTCCCAAGTCTCATTGTGATGACTTTGGTAATAATTTTAAAGCAAAAGTTACTTAAACCAATAGGTCTAAATTGAGAAGCTTTTTTTGCACCTTTAACTTTAGGAAGAAGAACCAAAAAATTTGAATTAAGACACTGAGGAATGGTTTTGGTAGCCCAACAATACCTGATTGCCTCCACTAAGTCAGTTTTGATAATATCCCAAGCTGCTCTATAAAAGGAACCAGAAAAGCCATCAGGTCCTGGTGCTCCATCAGGGTTAAGATCAAAAACTGCTTTGTGTATTTCTTCTTCAGAAGGAAGAGCATTCAAATATTTGTTATCCTGTTCATTTATTACAGCAGACATACCCTCAAATAAACTTTCATCAATCTGAACATTTTTATACTTAAATTTTTCTTCAAAGTGATGAATCAGAATGTTAGCAATTTCCTGTTGAGAAGTAATAATATCTCCCCCATTATCTTCAAGTTCAGCAATGGCATTCTTTTCTTGTCTCAGCTTAATGCAAGTGTGGAAAAAATTAGTATTAGCATCACCATATTTAATCCAATTAATTCTAGCTTTGTCACTTAGGAAAATATGGTGTTGCTGAGAAGCCATATCAAATTTACCATAAGCAGTTACCATTTGGTCAAGTAATACCATGTTTTTAGGGTCAGCATCAGAAAGTCTGGACGCTTCAAGGAATTCTTTCTCAGTTTCCTGAACTTTATTGTGGATGTTGCCAAACACTTCCCAATTCCATTTCTTCAATATAATCTTCAATCTTTTCAGTTTATTCATAAATTTGAAAATAGGATCACCACAAATTTCTTCATTCCAAGAATCCATTACTAACTTCAAGAAATCAGGATGTGTGATCCACATCTTTTGAAATCTGTAAGGAGTATTGGTTGCTTTTGGAATGACTTTGTCAGAGCCACATAAAGGACTATGATCAGAAACTCCTCTGACACCAACAGTATAATTCCAACCACCATATCTTTCTAACCATTTAGTATTGAACATAGCCCTATCCAAATTGCAAAGAATTCTCTTTTTGCCACACCTGCCATTTGACCAAGAGAAGTCTAATCCACTTTTTGGAGCTTGTAGTAATCCACAATAATCTATACATGCCACAAAATCATTCATTGCAACAGTAAGAGGAGATCTACCACCCTTTTTCTCAGAAATTGAAGTGACACAATTAAAGTCACCAATAACCATCCATGGTTTATTAAGTACACTAATATTACCTAATTCTTCCCATAACTGTCTTCTTTGAACTGTAGAGCAATCAGCATGAACACCAGTAACAAGCACACCACCAATTTCCACAGTAATGCATTGTTGAGTTATAGAGATGACATTAGGAGGACTTAAGGATCTATTCCAAAACAGCCAAATATTTCCTTTATTTCCATTAGCAGAGTTATGAATTATTTGATGATGCATACCAGGAAGCCTTAAATTCCTAAAAGAATCAGAATCAACTTGAATTTTTGGTTCCACAACCCAAACAAGAGAAGGATTAAAATTATTAACTAAAGATCTAAGTTTGTCTTTGGCTTTACTTCTTTTCAAGCCTCTGACATTCCAAAAGATTGCTTTCATTTAAAAGAAGAAGTGGAGGAACCAGTACCTCCTTTAGATAAGTTTGGCTTCAAATTAGCTTTAGTAGCCCTCCTAGTAATGGGTGGAGATTTTATAGGAGGCTTCTTCTTGCCAGCTAAAAGTTCCTTTAAATTCTTTTCAGCTACTTTGCAGTGAACTGGACTTTCATGTGATGTAATAGAAGCCATTTCCAGCATAGCAATTGTACTAACTTCAGGGATATCATCATCAATTGGAGTTTCCTCTTCTCCTGAGCTATGTTGCAAAACTTCAAAAGAATTATTAGATAAGTGAGGAGAGAAACATTTATTACTATGTTCACCTGAATAAAAGGTAGAACCAGTAAACACAACTAATGGGAGATTACTTCCATTATTTTCCTTGACATTTGAAGTATCTGTATTTGCATCAATTGTCTTCTTAGGAATATACATTTCCTGAACATTATGCTTTCTATTTCTCTTCCTTCTTTTAACTTGTTGGAACTCATTTTGAACTTCCTCTGGAACAGTTTCCTTGGCCTTAGATTTACACTCAAAGTATGAGTGTCCAATCACTTGACATTGACTACAAAATTTTGGCATCCTTGGAATAACAATTGGTTGAAAAAAACCTCCAAATTTTGATTCAACCCAAATCTTGTCAGGAACATCCTTAGCAAAATCAATTTCCACCAATACACTTGCATAAAAACCAAATTTCCTGTTGAGAGTATTTTCATCCACTTTTATAGGATTACCAATTGCTTTGCCAAGAGACATCACAATTTCCTCTTTACAATATTCTAAGCTTAAACCAGGAAATCTCGCCCAAACAGCTGTGGTAGAGATTTTTTGAGAGTCAGCTCTAAAATTAGGGCACCACTCTCTGATTCTCAAATATTGTTCTTCAACTGGCCAAACTTTACTCTTCCAAACATACATCTTGTCTTCAAGATTAAACAACTGAATCGTAAAGAAACCTTTGCCTAAAGGAGTAAAAATTACCTTATCAGTCAGTTTCGTCCATTGATTTTCGAGAGTCTGAGTAGCTTCAATAAAATCTAACTTTTGTAAATCTAGGCGACCAATTAAGCTATACTTCCACTCATCGATATCCATCATTTCATCTGGTAAAGCTAAGGATAGAAATTCACCTTTCATTGTTGATTCAGGTAAAGAAGAAACGTCACAAACAGAGTTCATCGTAATTAAAGAGATTACGATAAGATCTAAAAAGAAGATAGGAATTCCGACAGGAATTAATCAAATAATTGAAAATAAATGCCCACTGAATTAATTCCAATCATTTGAGCGATTGAAGATAGGAATTTAAGAAACTAGATTGAAATTAATGAAGAAAAAACTCGAAGAAATCAAGGAACTGAGATCGAGAAATCGCCCTTGACTTTAGTCAAAGCGGGTCAACTCAGAGCTCATCCCCATTTATAATGTCCAGCAATGATATTCGTTGGTACGAAGCTTGAGTTACTTTCTCTTATGTATATACTTCTCAGATCTAGGTTTTTCTAGTTCAAACTTCCTCTAAGTAAAACTTTTAATATTGTAAATCCGAGAAAATATTTCATCATGACTGATTCTAACTGGAATCTAAAGAAAATATTTGAATTCTAAATCTGAATATCAATTATCAATGTAAATCTCCAAATAATGCAATTTTAATTATAATCTAAACATGCAGAAACATAGTTTACTCGTATTAAAGTCTAAACCATGCAATTAATTGATACTTTTAAATCTTTAATTTAAGAAAAACTTCCCTGAGTGTAGTTTCTTTTAGATCTGTTAGCTTTTTGTGTGAATTACGTCTGTGAATCTTCATGTCCTTTATTTCTTTATCATTCTCAATTCGTTCATCGATTTTTCTCATGAAAACATTAAAATTATTAAATTAAACTTCAAATTGTTACCATTCGTCTTTATAATCCTTAGATTTTTCGTTTTCAAAGTATTTTCAACACAGACTTGTAAATAAACGTATGAATTTTCAGATCTGAAAATTTTAGGTTTGAAATTTTCTTTTACCGCCAAAAGTTTTATGATCTCTAAAAATTGTTGAAAATACTAACAAATATATAGAAAACTGTTTTGAAACCTTCAAATCTTAATGAAAACAGCGAGATATGCTTAAAAACAAGAATTCAAGCTCAGTCGGCGCCAAATGAAGATACAAAATTAGGTTTAGATCATACCTTCACCAATTATCCGGTGTTAATCCGGTGATCTAAGAGATGATTAGACTTTGCGTTGATCTACTAATCTTCTCCTAGTGTTTGAATCTTGCTCGATAATGAGGTACCAATATTTTGCTTCAACTAACCATACTAACAGAGAAGTAAGGAGAGAGAGATTGTTTAGAGAGAAAGAGTCTAGTCTGTTTTCTCATTCATCAATTACTTGGTTTACAGATGAGGCGTGGCTGGCCTTTTATAGACGACGGGAATACAAGTTTAAGGGTAAATCAGTAAATACATTAGATAAATATCTTAGATCCGATTATTTAGCTCGAATTCCCGCCTCTTGGATGGCAGAACCTCGTAGTCTCTTCGGCAGTCTCTGCTATCGCTTAACCGCCTCACATCGTGCCGGGTTCTGTATCCGCAGCCATCAGCGCCTATCCGGAATCTGGTACCTTGGTCTGATCCTCCTCTGAGTCGCTTCGCAGAACCTGCAGTATATTTGGTCCGGTTTCTGTCGCCTTCTGTGGTGGATGCTATATTTTGTCATCTACACGTCTCTCCGAGCACAAGGCGCAGGACCCGACTTCAACAACCTTGATGAGAAACTTAACACAGACGCCGGGGGAAAGCTTATGGCAACAACAAGATAAGATCAACCTTCTGAGTGACATCTCGGCAAGAGAGGCAAGGGAGCTGATGGACTCCTGGATTAGAGACAAGTCAATAGAATTGCTCGAAATTCTAAAATCTCCTACCCCCGAAGAAACGACGCATCACCGATATTGTCATTACCACAGAAGAATCAGCCACGCCAAAATCCAGTGTTACAGTTTCAGACGTATCCTCAAGGCTAAAGCATATTCCGATGAACAACATCGAGGACCTCCATGCATTCAAACTCTTATCGTCCATAAGGAATCATTGAATCAAAAGGTGGAAAGCCCGATGCATCAATTGTGTGAATTCCTTTGCTTCTCAAAACCTCAACGAAAGATATGTTTCCAGCACTGAACTATGTGGTATCAGGAAGACGAGTACCACATGAAGAAAGGGAGACCCAACACCTGCCGACACGAATTAAGGCCTCTGTGAAATATGACTGGGGACTATTAGCCAGACAAGGCTGGGGATTTCTCACCACTGTGTTTTTGTGTGGCACCAAATTTCCCAACACACTGGTGGACCCAGGGACAAAAATCAACATTATTTTCGCCAAGACACTAGAGGTTGTAGGGATCCCACTACACGAAGTCGTCCACTCCCCAATAACATTGGAAGACCCAACAAGATCAATAACGACCTATGGACAAATTACTCTACAGGTGAAGGTGATTGAAGTACAGACAGATGTTGAACTCCATGTCATCACACAAAGTCTGGAATGCGACATGATTCAAGGCCATCCTTGGTTCAACAACAATCAAGGCTTGCTCAACGAGGCCACAACCCCACTAGGAGCTTCGAATCAACCTGAAGACCTTCAAGTATCAACAACATCTCTACACGGAGTATCAGAAATCTCGACAAACTTCGAAAGGGAACCAGAAGAAGCTACGCTCCCGCGAGAGATCAACGCTGCTCTGATCACTAGGTATGAGTGGATGACAAACCCTGTTCAATATTTTAGAAAATGGGTACTCTTTTCCTCTAGTCGCGATGCCCTTAGTATACTATTCAATGGGTTGAATGTGGGAATTGGAGACACCAAGGGTAACCGGCCTCCCAATCGCTCTCGAAGTCAGCTCCCGAGCAGGAGGATTCATAAAGCCAGAGCTCCATCAACTAGTAATAGAGAAATCAAAATAGGAGAATGGGTGATGAAGACAGCCCGTCGAAGAGGCGATCGACCTAAGGGACCGTATATAGTCACCAGGTCTACATTAAGTGGGTATTATAAGTTGGTTTCCGTCAAGGATGGGTACAAGATGCAGCAACAATACATAAAAGATGGGTTGAAGCGTACTACGAAAAAGGAAAAACGTGTGATCCACCACATGTAGTTAAAGTGTAAAACCTAGTATCCAATCATCTTTCAAAAAAACAAATACAATAATAAAGAAATTTCTGAACCACAAATCTAGAAACAAAACCAAACCACTCAGAAAAAATCGAACAACACGACACTCCCAGTTATCTCATAAAGAACACGTTGTTCCTTTCTGTACTTAGCCTCCAATTCAGCAACCTCATTTTCTTTCATGGCTAGAACGTCAGCATCAGCCCGAGCCTTGAAACCCTTTCGCTGCTCGAACCTCTCCCGTAAACAAGTCACATTAAGAGATTGGCTTTCAGCAGCAGTTATGGCGTCTTTCGAATCCTGCAACATATTCGGCTCGACTTCACGCATGGTATACTCACGCAACTCAGCAATTCACTCCAACAAAGAAGCAACGAAGCTTTCTGCCATGAAACGATCAGTGTCTTCATTAGCGATGTGCCCGAACCTATTCCAAATACGATTATACATGTCTTGATACGTTTTTGGTACTACGAAGCCGCCGACCGCCACGCAATCATCCCTGACTCTGCTTGAGAGAGAGAATGCAATGCCAACATTCGGGTAGAGATCCCTCATTTCAGCATCCCTGGCGTCCTCAGAATCACAAGACTCAAGCTCTTCAGTGTCGTCACCAGAGGCTGCATCTCCACTCACGTCATCTTTTACCGACGGGTCCATGATAACATATGTAGAAAGGTCCACATGAAGATTATCAACATCTTCGGTTATTATTATTTCATTACTCGTGAGCTGACCGATTCCTTCCATGAACTAAAAAAAAAAGTGAATTAGTGGTTGGAAGCCAGAAAGAATGCATGACGCCAAATTAAGCACTGCGGAAAATATGTATGGAATTTTGGAAATTTTTTTGGACACTATCCTCCTACCGGTGTCTACTGCTACATGCTAAAATTTCAGGGCAATCCAGTTCGTGGTTTAAGAGATATAGCGTAAACACTACAGTACATGGACGGAACGTACATATGAAGCCAAAACGATTGCTGCGGAGAGCTCGTGAGGAATTTCGGGGTAAATTTTTTTTTATACAAGCTCCATTTTAATGTTTATTACCAGGTGGTAAAATTTCATGCAATAATTCTATATGGTTTGGGAAATATGGCGCAAGCACTGAAACATATGCAAGAAGACAGATCGTCAGAACTTCCTCTAGGTACCTACTAAGACATATTAAAATTTCATGGCGATCCGACATATGTCTTGAGAGATATGGTGTGAACATTGAAGAAAATAAAAGCTGTCAGAACTTCCTGCGCTAGTAATTTTTAACGCAAAGAAATAGTTGGTTTTAAGAATTTACAGGGAATTTTAAGGAGATTTTTAGGCACTACCTTCCTCTGTACATCTTCCAAAACATACTAAAATTTCATGCCGTTACACAGTGGGGTTTGGGAGATACGACACAAACACTACAGCATACACGAGACACGCAGTCGAGGGTCTTATGCAAAATCACGTCAAGAACTGTAGAAAATCTATGAGGAATTTTGAAGATTTTTTTGGACACAACACTCCTATGGATGTATACTATCATGTGTCAAAATTTCGTGATGATACAACAAGCGAGCTGGGAGATATGACGCAAACACCAGGGAGTGCGCAAGAAGTGGACTGTCAGAAATACGACGAAATACTCTTGTAATTTCACTACTCAGCAAAAACGACAAGGTAAATGATCTCAAATTCAAGAAATTGTCCTAATAGGTGACAGCACAGGATTTTATCTACTAAATATGCCTTGGCCATAAGGCCATGGCGCAATGCTCATGGCGCCACTAAATATGCCTTGGTGTTCACGTCAATTGAGGTAGTGACCGAACGATAATCAGCAAGGCTGTCTACTATGGCCATGGCTGAAGGTAGGTCTTTGGCACCCTGCCTTCTTACTTCAGCCTGCGCCCATTGTTGCAATCCAGAAGTAAAATTAAACAACTTGTCTTCCTCGGACATGTTGCGTATATCCAGCATAAGAGAAGCAAATTCCTTTACGTATTCCCGTGGTATTCCGGTATGCCTTAGCTTACGTAAATTCTCTCTAGCCAGCCAAGCAGCACTGCTTGGTAAGAACTGACCCTTCAATTCTTCTTTCATGACAGCCCATGTCATGATCACTGGACGACCAGCAGTAATGTCGTCATCAGTGCGCGTCCTCCACCAAAGCTTAGCATCACCCTCCAAGTACATGCTAACTAAAGTGACTTTCTGTTCTTCCGGTGTTCTAGCGACCTTGAAGTACTGTTCCATATCCCATATGAAATTCTCCAATGTTTTCGCATCTCGTGCGCCAGAAAATGCCTTAGGTTCAGGGACCTTCATCCTTGTAGGTTCCCCATTACTACAGGTCGCACCAATAGTATTGTTCGTTCCAAACGCGTTGATCATTCTTCGCAGCACACCCGTCTCTTCGAGTTGCACTTGGAATGAAGCCAACAAATCCTCATATTTCCGCATCAAAACATCGTAGTTTTGAGCCGAAATTGTGCTCGTGTTAATTAAGCTCTCGCACTTCTGCGTCAAGTCAGCACACTTCTCAGCAGAAAGTTTGGCTTGGCCAAGTAGGTGTCCACATGACCGTCCAAATTCATCACACGATTCACCAAGGTTAGGTTGGTGTTGGGATCATCGTCTTCGCATTCTTGAGTACCAAGTCGCGTTTCCATACTAGCTATCCTCACTTCTAGTTGGTCCAGGGTAGTCTGCAATTGCTTAGCATCCTTGCCATCCTCTTTTGCATCAGCATCCTTGCCCATGATCACACAACACAAATCTTAGCAAAAATCAGAGAAATCCTTCACAAAACAAGCAAAAACAGAGCCAAAGCACGCTCTGATACCCGAACTGTCACACCCTCAAATACACCTTGCACTTTTTCCTTGAGGAATGACCCGGCACACAGTAGTTCTCTTACCAAAATGGTTAACTCACTATGTTCAGCCTTATAAGATTGCACCTTGCAATCAGCAACACTTCTCTTGAGTATATGCAACGGAAGACTTTACTTGTTTTCTTGGTCTTTCTCTTGAACTCTAATTGCAGCCCATACTGTCAATCAAGCTTCTTGCTAATGCATACGAATGGAACAATAGAACATAAACACACAGGCTTTATACTAATGAAACCTTTTCATTAAGTAAGGGGAAGATACACAGATTTTCGTCCAACCCTGTGGACATAAGCTTATTCTAACTCTAAGCCTACAAAATCACTCTCAAGTACAATTGGTGCCTCACAAATTCGAAGACTACTAATTACAACTTAATCTGGCCTATTTATAGTGTTAGGCCAATGCCAAACCGAGTGCAACTGCTGCACAAGCCATGGCCGGACATCTGGCCATTGGCAGTTCCTGTAACCGTCAACTGTGCCAACTGCTAGCCTTGCTGTAGGCAAAACGCTGCTCCACTTGTTCTTTTCAGTTACTAGGGCCAAACACGGTTATCCTAACCGTTCTTCACCATCCTTCTACTCAGGCCACGCGTATCCAAGCCTTGGCCAACTTTTAGGCTTCATGTGGGCTTTTACCAAGCCATGCTGCGCCATCCCATCCAGGCCATATGCTATACTTAATTAGACGCTACAAATAGTGCAACACATGCTATTAAGCCTTCTAAACTCGCGCATAGCTTTGGCCCACAAGCCTTAGCCTACTTGACACCTTTGGCTGAGTACGGACTTGCAATAACGCGTTTGGCAGCGTCATCGCCTATCATGCATTTCCAAAGCCTTGGCTAAGCTTTGGCCTAATGCCAAGGTCATTCTCTTGACCTTTTCCATGTCCTTGATTGCATACTTGAGCTGGGCCAACTCAAAATCCTTGGACACTTGACATTGACCAATCAATGTCATATGCATGTCAAATGGCCTTCCTTGTCTTAGCCTAATGTCGCTTCCTTGTCGGACTATGAAGCTACATTTGCTAGGCCACTTATGTACAGGGTAATACTTGGCCATAAGGCCAAGGCCGTGGCCACAAGACCATGGCGCCACATCCATGGCGCCACAAGTTTAGCTTTGGCCAAAAGCCAAGGCTGTGACCATGAAAGGCATGGAGCCACAAATTTGGCATTGGGCAAAGGCCAAGGCCGTGGCCAAAAAAAGCCATGACGCCACATTCATGGCGCCACAAACTTTACCAAGGTCGTGGCCATGGCCACGACCACACATGCACACTTGTCCGAGTTCAAGTCATGGCCACACAAGGCCAAGGGTCATGGCGCCACAAGCGAAATTCATGGCCATGTTACAAGCATATGGCCATACAACATTGTTGTAGTTTAACTTAACACAATTACGCAACATCTGCACATTACACGAGATATCAAAACATCACACGGGGGGATAACTTTAGGGGTATTGGTCTGGCGGTCTACAACAGTTATAAAGAAATTGGTGGAGATGATGGACAATTACGAAAGATGGTGCTGAGTGGACATGTGCTACACGACTCTAGCAGTTACAGAATGAACTCATGTTCTCCACTCCTCCACTCTTTCACGACTTCCACCTTTTGTGTCGAGAGATTAGGGTGAGTTCAACACTATAAATAGAGCTTCCTCTATCTTCCAAGGCAGAACACTTGACAACACCAGAACCTCGGAGCAAACATACCTGAGTATTTAACACACTTCTAGCCTTGAGATTTCCAGTTATACTTACGACGAAGGTCTTGAACTTTCACACCCAGAAACACACATCCTCAACCTGATCTCAAATTTCTTTCATTGTTTCCCTCTCTAGATCAACCTCTATCCTCTCTGTGACCGAAGCAAGACTTGAACGGACATTGAATTGGTTTAGGCTAGTCTTATTCGATTTTGATTTCGAGCACTACGAAAGTGCTCATTTGCAGTACAGTGTTTTTCAGGCAAAAACAACAGTCCACTTGAGGGTTTGTGTTCCCCAAATTATTTATGTATCGAGTAATTTTTTTCTTTTTTTCTTTTTTTGAACTTGGTGAGTAAATGAACAAATATTTAAACCGTTAACTCACATTATCAAGCCCAAAAACCAATCCATGCAAATCTAGAGGTGGCCGGGTGCACCATTTGAGTATGCGGTTACCATTCGCTGATGGGAAAATTATTCTAAGGCCTAACCCATGGGCGACCCACAATACTAGGCCCCTAGTTAAAAGATGTTTATTACAAGGCCCCGAGTTTTAATAAAATAGAGAATGATGAAGTTACCCTTCATTGGGCCGACCGACCGGAGGGCCCGAAGGAAGGGAGGACCTCTTATGGACACTCAAATGTAAATTGTGAGTGACGCAAAATTGAAATTAATTTTTAATTTCACCTCGATTTGGCTCAATTGAACCCCAATTGGTTGTTTTTTTTTCCATTTTTTTATAACTAGATGACCGCTACCACGGTGGGAGTGGGCCGACCGACCAAAGAAATCGAGAATTTGTAAAACAAAAAAAAAATGTAAGCAAAAAAGTAAACAAACACAGTATGCAGGGACGAATCATGGATTAAGTTATTCCCTCTCAGAGAAGGCATGTAAAGGATTGACCTGATCCATTACTCATTGCTGTCACCCCGTACTCATTGTTCTAAGCAACTTTCGCAATCATTTTCATCTCTTTCCTTTTTCTTCTTTTTCATTGCTTTTGGCAAACATGTTTTGTAAGAGCAAGACACTTTCTGCCAAGATGATAACAAGTAATGTTACAAGCCGGAGTATTGCTCTATACGGCTATACCTGACAGATAAGATTTAAGGTACCTAAAAAAAGGGGAAGAACGGGAAGGAAAAGTCTTCAGAGGCAACTGCTTGGGATAATGATCACTAGACACTTTATTTGGAATTTCAAAAGTGTGCACCGAACAGATTGCTAATTCTTGATAACTGCTCATGTTCCTGACATACAAAACCTCAAAGTCCCAGCAACTCATGGCCTTTGCCAGCCTCTGACTAAAAACTACTATGTCACAGCATTATGCTTACACAATGTACTTTATGCACATAAATAAAGGGTGAATATCTAAAGAAGAAACTGATCAACCTGTTTCCATCTATTCACATTTGAATTAGGGAACATCTTAGAGGCAAGCAAATCAATTTTTTGCTTGAACATATAAAAATTCTTGTATAAAATGGCAATTACAGCTTCCTATTCACTATAAAGTTACTTCTACAATACAAAAGTGAAATAAACATCAGACATATATAGAAATGCACCTGTACATAAGCCTTTCAATAAAATCCTCTTCCTTCATTTGTAGAAGAGACGGCTGAGTTTCATCTCCAAGTGCTGACCAGAAGCCAAGCAGTGTATTACAAGAGAGCCTAGCAGTGTGGAGAGCACATGCTTCTCTTGTCCCATGACCTCTGCCATAATTCGTCATCCCCCCTTGGCTTATCCATCCTCGGCCATCCCCACCACAAGCGTCAGGGTAACACAATTTACATTGTGATTCCCTCTTCCGTGCGCCAGCAAAGACCTGAATGCATGAATGGAAGATACTTCATACCAGCACAGTCGAGGCGGGTACACGAGCAATGACAAAAAAAAAAGTTGATCAAACTCACATTTTGGAGTGCCTTAAGTGATTTTATAGTACACAATTTGCAGAAATTACCACATTGAAGTAGTGGTAACAGAGGGCCATCTGAAAATGCCGGTAGTTTACGTGGATACAAATAACAAAGTAATAGCAAATCTTGAGATTTAATCATGTCCAAATCTAACATAAATCAAAATAGGGAGGATGTGTTTCATCCACCATTTGGATATTAACCAGATCCCTGACTTCTTAAACGTAAGATGCTAGCAATGCATCCAAAATTTAGATTCATGAAAGACTGTATCAGGGGCACACAAGCACATGCTAACTCATTGACCATCCGTATACAGAGTAAATACCATGGGAAAATACCAGCTTAAACTGCTGCCTAACTGTTTTAGAAAAAACGTACACCATCTTGCTAGGTCCAATGAGCAGATATGTATCGCTAACATTGTAGACGGACTTAAATATGGAAAATACAATTTTCATGAGGTAATTGTATGACACTACATAAGAAAGTCATAACGTAGTAAGTGTATAGTAACTTGACAAGAAAATAGTAAGATAACAATTCCATTTGTTACACCAACAATTGGTATCATACTAGCAATCTCATTTGCATTAAGCTGAGCAGTCAAACAGTAAACTGTTCCACAAATCGTCTATGAGCACTCAAAAGGGAACGATCACTATGACTTTAGGTTGTTATGCAGAGTGACAGTTATTGTCTATTCCATCAAATAATCTGTATCTTTTTCCTAATTGAATAAAAATCAAAAGAAAGACGACCTGTTTTTCTAGTTTGAACTTCGAACATCTCTATGTCAAAACAAAAATGCTCAGCTAAAATGCCTAATAGAGTGACACGAACCTAATTATCCATTGCAGATCTAAATCAAAAGTAGCTTTAAGTTCCTATAATTATACACATCAAATTCTGCCCAACAAATCAACACAACCAAAACCAAAATCAAAAACAAAAACTAGAAAACCTATTAAGAACTCTTCATGGCTGATTTTCTACTTAGTTTCTAAAGTGTGGTTACTTGAATTTCATTTGGCAACAAAATTTCCAAATGTTCTACTGGATAGATTATGCTACAATCTAACATGACTTATAGATTTCAGTGGTTTCCACATGTTCTACTGGATAGATTATGCTACAATCTAACATGACTTATAGATTTCAGTGGTGCACATAATTCTTTTAGCAGGTTTACTTAACTAAACACACTAAAAATGTCGGACAAAATTTCGGACGATTCAATAACCAAGAGGATTTTCATAGTATACACAAATGTGCCCTAGTTTTCAAAGTCAATTTGCCCTAATTCAAACAAAAATTAACCCAACATCAATTTTGCAATAATTTAAACAAAAATTAATCAATACGGTTGATAGTTACCTGAGAGTTAAGATAATTTAACCAGGTGTTTCCGTGAAGATGAAACCCAAATCAAAAGATTTGAATTGATTTGATTTTGGGTTTTGGTGATGAACGATTTTGGGAGAATTCGGATTGATTTTGGGTTTCGAAATTCGATTAATTTCTTGGATTTCAAATATATTTTCTTCGATCTGAGTATCGGTTTGATCTTCCTTTCATTTTTTTCGATCTGGTTTTTAGGTTCTTAAGCGAGAGAGCAACAAAAAAAATCTAACATGGAAGAGAAGAATGGGAAAGGAGAACCTGGTTTATGTTTTCTGACGAAAATACGAATATACCCTCGACAATTCAATTTATGACCCGGTTTTTTAATTTTTTAATTTTCCACATATATCCTTCATATTTTGGCTTATTTACAAAACTGTCTAAAGAAAAAAGAAAAATTGAAAAACAGAGAGGGTAACTCAGTAATATCATGTGGACACCAAAAATACCAAATCCAATCTTTTTGTGTTAAATTGAAGAAAAAAAAGTCACTATTTATTTGACACAATGTCACCATATATAGGGTCCTCCCTCGCTTCGCTCGGTCGGCCCAATCAAGTAATACTAATCCCCAATTATTGTTCTAGCCAAAAAAATATGATCAAATTGGAAAGGATTCGTCTTCAATTGAAATTTTTTCACCTCAATTTGGCCAATTGAATCCCAATTGATTGTTTTCTTTCCATTTTTTTTGGATAATCAAGTAATACCAATCCCCAACTATTGTTAAAGCAAAAAAAAAAAAAAATCCAATTGGAACGAATTGGTGTTAATTGGACTAAAATCGAATTCGGTCGGCCCTCCACCGTGATTTTCAGCGGTTATCTAGTAATAAATATCTAGAAAACATATATCTTCTCAAAACCGACCACCACTTTCAGTTTTAGGAAAGAGAAAACCAGATCTCGAGAGAAGAAATTAAGAAAAAAAAACAGAAAAAACCAACAAATCAATGAATCAAAGCCTAGATTTATAGGGTTTTCTAGTCGGTTTCATTAGTTAACCAAGAGAAGATTTATCTGTGATTCATATCTCGTTCAATTTCTTTGTGAAAATTGTTCTTTATTTAGGGTTTGGAGAATAGATCCAGCTAGGATTTTTTTTGAAAAAATTCATTCGATTAATTCGAAGAAGAAGCGAAGATAATCTACAGGTTCATTAAATCGAAGTTTATCAATTTTTTTGAAGTTCCAAAATAAAAGGTTGAAGCATTTCAGTAGATCAGACGAAGACAAAGACGATCCGACATTAACAGGTGCATTTTCATTCGATTTTAGGTTTTATTCTGGTTTGTTGTTGATTTGTTTTATCGTTCTTTTGATTCTGATACTAAATGTGTTTTTAATTGATTTTTTAGGTTTAAGCTTCTTCTTAGATCTAAACAAAAAAATGAAAGGGGAAACACAAGAAGAGCAAGGGAAAAAGCCAGAAGATAAAATTAGTTGACGCAGCATCAACAGGTAAACCGATCCTGCAAAAAATCGATTTCAGAGTTCATTCAGTTGTTTTGGTTAAATGTTTTTTTTAATTATTTATTTTATTTATTCAGAATCAGAATCAACAGAATTACAAGAATAAGATGGAAGCCTGGCAACAAGCTGGGCTCTAATCTCTTTTTGAACGACAACTCCAATCTTATGAAAAAGAAAATCTCCAACTACAACATTCGCATCATGGCTAGCCATATAATTACGTAATCTCTTCATAAACTCTACAGTGTCACTACCCAACTCCCCCAAGGTGGTAAAAGCCAGCACACAAGACCCCCAGAGCGGTACACTTCTCTAAGTATTTGGTTCTTTTACGAGCGACAACATCATCAATTTCCTTGCCAGGAGCAAAAGTACGCACCCCAACGCCTGTAAAAGGAGAAACAACTGTGATATCCATACACATATCATGTCCATTATCCCAGTTGTATACCAAGATATCTACAGGATTTAAAGCCAGGCCGGTGTCTGAGAAGAAACCTAAATCTACCTCCTTCCTGGCTGGGACACCCACACGATAACAAATATCAGCAAAGGTATCACGAACCAGATCATGCATGTACTTGAGACCAACTCCATGCTGTTTTAGGTGTAAAACAATAAAGAGAATATGAGGGGTAAAGTATGAAGTGTGATGATGCAATAAAAGATTATGATGAATTCGAGAGGTCAAGATCGAACAAGACTCGCCTAAACCAAGAAATCGCCGTTCGAGTATTGCTTCAGTTACAAGAAGAAGAAATAGGGTTGGTTTAGGGAGGGAAGCAGAGAAAGATGAGATCAGAGAATTGCTATGATTTTCTGTGATGTTGATGATTGAAGTGCTAAAGAAGATTGGATATTCAGTTCTCACTAGATATTAAATGCTGAATGAGAAGAGTTAATCAATTATCGATGAGATTGATTGATTGAACTTGCACTGAATTAAACTGTTGAACTTGTCTGTTCTGTCTTTCCAAACTGGTCGAGTGACCTATTTATAGCAATAGAATTCCAACTGATCTCGTAAGAAGTGGAAGAAGTGGAAGAGTGGGAGTGTGGAGTAAGTGGGGCAAGTCTTGCACCTAATATTAGAGAAGAATGAACTGCCCACTTTCTCATCCCCTCTTTTCAGCAACGTTCACACGACTCAGCTTTCTTTCTCGTTAAGTGATTGAGTCGTTGCAATCACACGTGCCGTAGACCGCCAAACCAAAACCCTAAAGAATATCCCCCCATGTAACTTACTTGATTCTCGTAAGATTTGTTAAATATTTGTTAAGTCAAATATGACTAAGTGCAAGTCGTACCAATTACTGGTAAACTTAGGAATTTGCGAGAAGATAGAGATTAAGCGATAAGCTTTGAATATCTCTTTGAGATTTGGTTTAAGGATTGAGCCGGGCAATCGCCATTTAAACCAATGAGATAAATCTAAGGGTTGAGCTAGCAACCGCCATTAGATAGGATAAGATATGTCTAAGGATTGAGCTATGCAATCGCCAATTAGACTGAGAGGATTTCAGCAACTCTCTGTGGCAACAGTCAAATAAATACGACTTTCAGTTTGCCATAAATATGAGAAATTGGCTTGTGGCATGTAATGCACCAATTCTCTGAGTAATGAATACATATGAATGTCTAAAATAATATAGGTTATAGCCATGATCCATGATTAAGAATTATAGCACTGATTTATAGAAGCAAGTCCATAATCAGGAAAAAACAGACGAATGATGCTATCACAGCGTAGCCATCATCAAGAATGCATAAGCATTGCCAATACAAGACCTAAAGATAGGCCATAATAATCATAATAAGCCATGTTGCATGGTATAATAATCTTATTGAGAAATTAGGTATAAGGCGCAAAGGATAAGCCATAACATTTATGTTATTTTCAGATTTCTGGACAGTTTGCATGTTGTCCATTAATAAAATCACCCAGGCCAGACCATATTAGATAAAATTCTGAATTTTTATTATGTTATAGATAACTCACAAAGGAAAATATTTCGTGAAGGAAGCGCCCCCTAATTCCTCACGGATTGGGCTGTAAAAATCACGCCATGAGGAAATACGTGAGCTGTCAGGTTTCCTTGATTAGGAAACTAGAGTATTATGGACTAAATAAAATCCATAATCCTCTAGGATTTGGATCAGTGGGACCCATAAATAGAGGGGAGGCTAGAGAAGAATATATTCTAGTCCCAAGGGGGCAACTAGAACCCGTGAGAGAAGAAAATGCCGTGGCTCTCCATGAGCACAAGCAAGGGAAAACCGTAAGGCCCCCAAGGTTTAGCCGCGCCTTGACTTTGGGCCTCCAAGATTTGGCCAAGGCAAAGTCATGGGGCTCCAAGATTAGGCCAGGGCAATAGCGTGGGTACCCATAATCAGGCCAAGGAGGTGGCGTGGGCACCCAAGTGCCAAGGCACGCCAAAGACATGGATATCCAAGATTAGGGCAAGCTAGAAGCATGGGCATCCAAGGCTAGGGCAGAGATTAGCCGTGGGCCTCCAAGGAGAAGGGGCGTGAGCATAAGGATAGGTAATTGTCGTGAATAGAGCTTGGGCATAGGCGGGGCCGTGAGGACAAGGAAGAGGCAAGCTAGTGGTCGTGGGAATAAGCGCAGGCCAAGAGGATGGATAGCCAAGCTAATGGCGGGGCTAAGTGCTGGGCTATAGGCCAAGAGGAAGATGGCGGGGTTAGGCTCTGGGGCTATAGGCCAAGAGGAGGATGGCCAAGGCTAATGGCGGGGTTAGGCTCAGGTGATGACCATGAGGATAAGGCTTAGGCTAAGGGCGTGAGGGTAATATGTGGCCAAGGTAATGACGGGGGTAAGCGCAGGGCTATAGGCCAAGATGATGACCGTGTATACCCCTAAGACCAAGAAGTAGTCGTGTACACCCCTAAGGCCAAGAAGTAGCCGTGTACACCCCTAAGGCCAAGAAGTAGCCGTGTACTTCCCCCTTGCTAGTAGCGTGAATGGCCTAGGGTTTGGCTCGAGCATGAGCTAGGCTAATGCACATGCTTAGGTATTTTTACGTATAGGCTAGGGATATAGACCATGCTACTAGGCTAGGGTCGTGAGATATCAAAGCATGGCTAACGGCAACCAAAATATCTTATCCCTAACATAAAATAAATTCATACCTTGTCTCAAGCTGTTCCAGGACGCCAGAAATTGATGCGAAATTACTCCTCTGACCTCCTCGCCAAAAACCACCATCAACATTAAGTCCCCTGCGCAGCATGGAACCGTGAGTGTTCCAGGGTGAGCATAGAGTTGATGGACCAGCCGCCTCCGCGTAAAAGCCTTGTCCACGAACATGGAATCCAAACAGGGCCTAAAGACCAACCCCCTTCAAGCAGTGCCCAGAGAATCCTAATTAGGTTAGGACTCCCCAAAACCGTGCGTGATGTATATATAATTATATATCACGCAGCTCTTTTTTTTTTTGCGTGAATATTGTCTCCCTCCTTGCTTGTTCTTCCCCTTTTCATAAACACAGTATTCTGTAGACTGGAAGATCATGATGACTGACACTGAATCCCATAGTTCTTCTCGTGCCATTGATGAAATTACATCCACTACAGCTGTGAAAGAGATCCCTCATGTCAATGATGAATTTGAAATTCGCCTGGCAAATTTAGCTCGAGCTACAGTTTCTCGGGACCAAGCTAGAATTCTCCCAAGCAATCTTAATGCTCCAATGGCTATTACTCCATCACGTGTAGCTCGCTTTCGTATGCAGAGAGGTGACTTTAGTGCTTCCAGTGTCGTTTTTCGTTCTATGCAGAAACAAATCAACTCTTGGTCCATGTATCTTCAGAATACACTTGACACTCCGGGTATCAAGGACATCTTTGAGAAGGCTGGAATCTTTCATGCTGTAAAGAGTTCAGATAGTTCCTTCGTAATTAGAGATAAATGTGCATTAGTTGCTTTTATGACCCGTTGGTGTAGTAGTACAAACTCCTTTATACTTGCATGGGGAGAGCTTGTAATTACTTTGGAAGACGTAGCAGCGTTACTAAGACTCCCAATTTATGGAGAGCTCAAAGTTAGCTTAGATGCAGATGGAAGGAACTTGCAGGCTCAGTTAATCATCATTGTTGAAACCCTGAACAAGCACGGCGATGCATATGCTTCGTGGATGATGCACTGGACAAAACCCAGTAATATCGGTGCTTCAGTGTTGTCGATTGCTGCATTTCTCCTGCTCTGGTTATCAAAGGACGTCTTTGAAGATCTTCATGAATACAAGAAGTTGAAGGCTGCACTTATTCTGTATGCCATAACATTGGCTCAAGGTACTCCTGTTCCCATTGGCTCTTTATTCCTTGGTACTTTGTATACCCATCTTTCCACTTTGTTAGTAAATATGACATTGTCGAATGGTGCTGCAAAGATTGAGACATTTGTATCAACAAATTTCGTGCAAGCTTGGTTGTATGAGCATTACCCTGGCTATGCTCCAAAAGGGTCTGCCAAAGACAAATATTTGTCAGACCAGGCTCGAATTGTTCGCTGGATGAACAAGCCTCTCTCAAAGGACTTTCTTGTATCCATGGACGACGAGGCAGCAGTGGTCTTTCGTCATGGACCTCAATCCCCGCAGGTGTAGCTCAGCTTCGCTCATTTGGTTCAAATAACATTCCAGCAAAGGTTCTTTCTGTAGAAGACTTCCTTACTGATGAAGAGCAGGTCTTCATGATAAGTTGTTGCAGCGGGCACATCATTGGTATTAGTGAATCAGGAGCATACGTGGTCAGAGCATATAATGTTGACAGGGGAGCTCGTCAGATGGGTTTCGATCAGGATGTCCCATCGCAGCGAGGTCCTCCTCCAAAGAATATGCAAGGATATCATACTAGATTGCTTAGCCCGGTATCTTTTCTCTCGGGAGAAAGAGTGCCATCCGTCACTGAAGCAGGTAGGCGGTTTTGGGATGACCAGGTACAATTATATAGGGATTTCATAGCTTCCCCGAAAGAAGTACGGGTGGTTCCCTCCAAAGAAGACTTGGAAACGTTTCCCTTGCTCAAATATATTACTCTTAAGCGTAAAATAGGAGACATGAACGATTTGGTAATTACCTCGATCTTTTGAATGCTTGTATAAGCTTTATTTATAATGATTTTGACGCTTTATCACCATATCTTGTGCAGCAACGTTCGTCGCCTAACTCCAAGCTCGCCAGTCCCGCAACACAAATGTCTTTGTCTTTCGGTAGTCATCTTTCGGGAGAATTATCGTTCTTCCAAGGGAAGGACAGCTCTATGATGAACCTCTTGAACGATAAACAAGTCCACAATCTTAGTACACAAGATTGGGTGAAGGTAAGACTTCATTCCATTGCTCGTATTTTTACTTTAGTGTGAAAGTAAAAATTCCCGTCAGATTTTCCTGTTTTGAGACACGTCACGAGAATGACCGTAAAATCTTCATCCGATGTCGGATTTCGATGGTTGACCCCAATTTAGAAAAAGGACTTCAGTAGCTTTCACCTAGAAAAAGAAAATCTGAATTTCACGCATTTTTGCTCGTTATTTTATGTGTCACAAAGTGACGCCACGTCCAGTAATGTCGCAGTCTGTACGCTGTTTAGTGGAAAAATCATTCCGGCCAGTAGGTTGCTCCAAAAATTAATCCCTTTTAGCATGTGATAGAAAACATCCATACGAACAACTCCCGTGAAGGAAGTTTCTTCATATCTCTTACTGATTTGTACAGATATTGAGTTTTTCGCCGTTCTTCGTAAGAATTCAGATGTCAGAAAATTATATCTTCAAGATAACGTCGTGAATCCTTCGATATATCTTCTTTTAATGATTTTTCTTCTTTATTTGGTGTAGGATGGACCTGCTACAGGAGTCGAGAAGTTCTCATTTGTTCCTTCAGAGCGGAACCCAGTGCTTGAAGAATCGACTCTGAATACGCCGCCCAAATCCACTGATATGATTACTGAACAGAATAAAAGTGGAGGCTCCACAGACCCTAACTCTTCTGTGACACAGGTTACCTCTTGTTCAATCCAAAATAAAATATTTAGTACTTTATTCTCATCTCGTTTGCTCTTGCAGCCTTCTGGAGATAAAGAAGCAATGAATGACAGCTACTTTGCTGGTGAAAGGTTAAGTGCGGGTCACAACCTTAATAAGGACTTTGACAACGTCGCTGACGAAAATCCTCCCAATACCGAGGTAAATTTGATTATCCTCCTTATGTTAAGCTTTTAATATATAGCTTGAAACATATTATTAAGCTTATGTTTGCTTTGAACCCTTCTTTCAGATCGTTATCAGAGAGACTCAAGTCTCTGAAGATATCGATATCACTGGTGTGGATGCTCCTACCAAGTGGGCTCTTCTCGAGTTTCCTCATGCTGGTTTGGCGTATAATCCTCCCTACGAGACAATTCTCCCCGGTCATATACTAGTGGAAGGATTTAGTGTCCCTGAGGAACACGTCCCACTGTATAAGAAGATATGGGATCTTTATGGTCACCTTATTACTGCGGGAAGGCGTGACCACTTGAATACACTTGCCGGTGTTGTGGCTGATCTCATGGGCTTGATTTCGAAAATGTATGCCACCCCTCTAACGGACACGACAGATGAGGCGTTAGATGAAGCAGAAGAGTTGATTGCTTCGTTCAAAAACTTCAAACCCAATTTGTTGTGGCTTCAGGCGAGAATCCAGTTCATCCGAACAAGCCGTGCTGCTGTTGGCAAATTCACCCAGGATTTGGTGAAGCAAGAAGAGAGGAATTATGCTGCCATGACTGAGGAACTCCGTAAGTTAACTGAAAAGGCGGAGAAGAAAGCTGCTGATATAGCTCTATTGAAGAAAGCGGTTGATGAAGGAGCGAAATCTTCATTAGATGGTTGTTTCTGAAAGGTTTCAGGAGCAAAAGAATTTTATTTTGCTTTTATTTGGTTTTATGAACAAAAGGGTTTATAGGAATTGATTATTTTGAACTCATAGGTTTTGAACTTGAATTCTTTTGAATTGACTTGTTAAAAGGCAAGAGATTGCTTGCACTTTTATTTTGGAGGAATTGAAATTACAGGAAATAAATAAACTCTAATGAATCTTCATATTTTCTTGAGCCATTTGCCGTTGATCACCATGTTTGAGAGCCTCTCATGTATTGCACTTATCATGTATCGTGCATCAGGCATGACTCGAGATATAACATAAGGTCCCTCCCAACTTGCTGTGGACCCCGGAATAGAAGTTACTTTTCGGTTAGTGCGTCGCATAACCTTATCTCCTTCTTGAAAAGCAGCCTTAGGAACCCATGACATCTCAGGTGTCTTTCGCCTATAAGACCGTTGCTTTGCCCGAACCCACTTATTGGAAGTGGCCTCGATTTCCTCTTGAGGTGCCTCAGAGGGCTTGATAGACTTGATGCAATCAAGTCCCCAAGTCGAAGAATTATCCAATCCTTGTGTAGGGACATGTTGGATAGGATTTCCATGAACTAAATAATTCTGAATAAAGTACTTCAAATCAATATCACATACCTCTTTGAATATCAC
>JAJJMA010134955.1:0-10374 GCA_023529015.1 Papaver nudicaule
TTAACAAACTAAACTGAACTCCACAATTTCCGGTGGTTGTTCCCAACATCTTCCAAACTGCTACATGTCTTCCTCTTTCTTCCTCCTCTTCTATCGCCCCTCATGTGGCATTCATAACCACCACACAGTCCCTCCCAACCCTACCCAACCCAAGATCTACAGGCCCCCCCTGATATACATGTGCCAATGTAAACGTGACACATAGGCGGGCGAAGGGGGAAGGGGAGACGTGAAGCATTTTCGATCGATGACATATAGAAGGCAGAGTTTTATAGAGATGAGATGATTGACAAGAAGGAATAATGTCCCATGGAGATCTTGAGCTCCGTCTGACTGATCATTTATCCTATAAGCTATTTCTCACCACAGCCAAGCCTAACCAAGCCAATGGAAAGATCCGCCGTTTATCCACAAAATTATAAGCTGATTCGGATTCAGATAACATAAAGACGGTCGTACTCCTGCAAAACTCCAAATCCAATAGTCCAAAGTGGGACCACGGTAAGCTTTTTATTCTTACCACAACTCAACTCCATATCTTACTGTGGTACGAAGCATTTTAACCATGGTTAAAAGAACTTTTCCTCCCCGATAAAATCAGGGGCATCCCTCACTCTCCTCTCTAGTTTTCCTCTGGGCGCTCACTTCATTCAAGTTCTCTCTCTCCAGAAAACACTCAAAGCCAAATGCAAGTCATTATTATTATCATCGCCTGAAACCTAATTGCAGCGGTGACCGTAAGATAGAACGCCAGAGATCATATACAAACCGGAAAGAAAAATGACAGTGTTCAGTGTTAGTCATCATAATGGTGGAGGAAAGAAACAACAAGTAGTACCAGTTGATTATGAAGCAGAGATTTCACAGAGATTGATTGAAGCCATACATTGTGAGAATGATGTGAAGTTAGTGTGTGAAATGATTAGTGATCCTTGTGTTGATATTAACTTCGTTGGTGGTGTTTATTTGAAAACAAGAAAAACTGAAGTTATTTTAAGAGATGAGATTAGTAGTGAAGTGAAGATTGAGTATCAAGAGTTTAAGTCTGATGTTACTGCTTTGTTTCTTGCTTCTCATTCCGGAAATCTCACTCTCGTTCGTAAATTACTGGTAATTAGTTCTTCTCATCTGTTTCTTTTATTTTGATCAGTCTGATAATCGAATTTGAATCTGTATTTGTAGTATTAGAGCTTTGTTTTAGGGTTTAACGTGAATCTTTTGAGTTCTCTAATCTCCATTTTTTATGAGTTTAGGTTTAGATGTGATCTGATGATTTTATTTTCCCATCAGATTTTTCAAGTAATTATTAGCTCAAATTTGATTATCCGAGAAAAAAAAAAAAGTTTTAGGTTTTTTTTTTTTTTTTTTTTTGGGTTACTTTGAGCGAAATCTTAGCTGATTTGATTACTGTGATGAAATGCTGAAGTGAGGATTTGTTTGA
Source organism: Papaver nudicaule (assembly GCA_023529015.1). Lineage (NCBI taxonomy): Eukaryota > Viridiplantae > Streptophyta > Magnoliopsida > Ranunculales > Papaveraceae > Papaver > Papaver nudicaule. The sequence continues at coordinate 1,442 of JAJJMA010134955.1, forward strand.
AAATGTGCGTAAGTTTTCCAATTTGAAATTTGATTTTGAACAGTAGTTATGTTTTAGATTGATCTTTTGGAACGGAAAAGTTTTAAGAAAATTAATGCCGTTGTAACAGTTTCATTTTATTTACCAAGCTTATTTTCTGCAAATTTCACTCACATTTGAAATTTGAAATTGATGAAAAAAGTCTACTGAGTTTACTGTGCATTTACTTGGTTGAAAATTTGGTTTCCAGAAATTGAATTTATTGATTTATTTGAACTTCTTCAAATTTTCAAGGATTAAGTACGTAATGATGTACTGTATTTTAGAGCATCAATTTAGATTCTGCAGGCGTTCTACTTGAATTAAAGTTCATTAGTTTTCTTTTTTCATTGTGTTCTCAATTGTCGTTGTCACTTTTTTCTTTTTAAGGTTCTTGATTCAATTTTCTTTTTTCTTTGTGGGTTTTCAAATTTGTAAATCAAATGAAATCTCTCTTTTGTTTTATATGAAACAGAACAGATTCTTCATCCCTTTTTTTGTCTATTCAATTAATGTACTTTAACTGCTTGAATAATTTTTTTGGGTTAGTTGAAACTTGAATTCCTCTAAATGCTGAAAGTTGAGACTTAAGTGGCTTTTTGGTTAGCTAATTTTGCTCTAATATTCTCTTCACTTACCTTTCAAATGGCCTAGTCCATATGGACCCATCACAACGTTAGGTGGTCTAATTGGCGAGTGTATTTTTCTACATGTGACCCCTCCATCCGATCTTCATTAAACTTCTTGATTGTGTTTGTCCTTAGCTATCAATGACTGAAAGTAGCTTAGGTCTACTTTTGCACAACACTCTGTAATTTTTGTTATGCACAAATGTTAGTTGCTATTGAAATATACACATTTTTAAGATTGAACTGTAGTTCCACTATCCAGTCAAGGTGAAAAACTTTTTTGGGATTAAGATTTGAGAGAGTAATTATCACATTTGAATAGTGCAGTGTATCATTTTGTTAGGTATGTCAGTAATCTTTATATGGTACTAAAGTTTTTGCTGAAAATACATCACCATCTCACATCACTCGTGAGTTTTTTGGTCATATTCATTTAGTACACCATCTGTACCCTACAGCCAAAGATCCTGAGAAATACGTGATTCCAGGAGATCTTCATTTCAGATTTTATTTTTAATGAATGAGCTGGATTGACCATTTCATCCTATCAGTAGGACTAAAGAAGAAAAGATTTCAAGTAGTTGTAGTTTGACAAAATACATGGTTTTGTTTGTTTAGACTTTCCATTAAATTATTTCTACTAATTTGGATAGAAAATCTGTACTAAATTGATGTTCAATTTGGAGATTTTATTGTTATGATATGTCATTTATTAGGGTTTTTATTTGGATCATGGTTATAATCAACTTATAGTTATACTAGTCTTAGTACACATATTGGACAGTACAGTGTTTGGTTCTACAGGATTTATTTAGTGTGTACAGGATATGGTTGCCCCATCCCTTTCCTATAGGCCCATCCAGCTTATAAGGATAAATAATATAGGATACATGCATGCATTTTATGGTTGTCATCTGGCTTACTGTTTTTTGTTTGTCCTTGTACTTTTGTGGCATATTTTCCACTCAGAGATAAGTTCTAGAAATGACCATCCCTACTTCAGATGTAGTACCTATACTTATAAATTACTTCAATTATTTCCATTCTACCTTGTAATATATGTTTTCACTTTGACAAATTTTAAGATCTCTTTATCCAATTTCACTTCGACTGTTTTATGTTTGTGGGAAGTTGTCAAAAGTTATTCTTATGAGGTGTTTAGTAATGAGATCTGAGTTATGACCCATTGTATGGTTCTGAAAAAACACATCTCTGTTTGCCTGTTTAGAATCTTCTGAGGCTCCAGAAATAAATGAAGGCTAACAGATGTTGGGATAAGCTGGTTCTTTTCATGTGGGTTGGCAAAAAATGTATTTTTGTTGTATTCAAGCTTTAACTATTCCGAAAATATTAAATGATTAAATAAATAAAAAACTATACATGATCCATCCCCTCTTCTCATAAATTGCCATATGTTAATGCACCATATCCCATTGTCTGCAACATCTCTACTGTTCCCCATATTTTGTCTGACTATGTCCTCTAGTATCACTAGGAATCCAAGAAACCTTCAATTGTAGTTTTATGTGTAGTTGTATTCTACTACCTTTATTCATCATTACAATTATTGTAAATAATGACAGAAACAGAGTTTGTCTTTTACCAAGTTCATCCTGTTTACTGAAACTCCACATTTTTGGATGACAGAGTGCTGGAGCAGATGTTAATCAAAAACTATTTAGAGGGTTCGCGACAACGGCAGCAGTAAGGGAGGGCCACCTTGAGATATTGGAGATCTTACTTAAGGCTGGAGCATCACAGCTGGCTTGTGAAGAGGCTTTGTTGGAGGCAAGCTACCATGGACGGCCAAGGCTTACTGAGCTCCTTATGGGTTCCGACATGATCAGACCCCATGTTGCAGTTCATGCACTTGTCACTGCGTGTTGCAGAGGGTTCGTGGATGTCGTAGACAAGTTGATGAAGGTAAAATACTGTGTTCATTGATTTACTGCAAATTCTATGTCAATTAAACTGGATCATATATGGTCAGTGAATCCCAAACATGTGATTGGTAGGGACTTGCATGGTAAACTGAATACCTTCCATGTGATTGGTGGAGTTGACTATATGTGTCCCCACCAATCACATGGTGGGGTCTTCTTGACCCAGTATCATCAACAAATTCTCCTTCCATACTTATTTGGCCTCTCTTCTGATATTACTAATGTTTTTGGCTTTTATCACAAATTAGTAAAGGACATGACTATTTCTGATGGTGATTGTAGTGTACATGTACAATAATGATTTATGGGACAAATTCTGAGTTAGATATTTTAATCAACTGAGGTTCACGAAAATTGACTAAATCATAAGGCAGTGATGGGGGGTGTAGACTTGCTGGCTGAGCCACTTCAATGGGCTTATAATCCCCTTTTTATAATTAAATTACTGTAGTGCTTATTTTTCTTTTGCTGATCAACCTTCTAATTTATGTGCAGTCCGGGGTTGATCCTAATTCAACTGATCGTGTGCTGCTCCAATCTTCCATGCCTTCCTTGCATACGAATGCCAACTGTACAGCTCTTGTCGCAGCAGTTGTCAGCAGACAAGTCACAGTTGTCCGCCAGTTACTACAGGTAATATTTAAATTATGAGCTTTCATATGCTGAATCATATGCGTTCATCTAGCTCTTAGAACATTAACTCCACATGTAGACTAACGTCGTTTCTCCTAAAATTGAGCGTAGGTTGGAGTAAACACAGACAGCAAGGTTAAACTTGGAGCTTGGTCATGGGATACAAATGCTGTGGAAGAGTTAAAGGTTGGTGCAGGACTAGCAGAACCCTACCCCATTACCTGGTGTGCGGTAGAGTATTATGAAGCTAGTGGTTCCATCTTGCGCCTGCTTCTCAAAATCCACTCACCCAACACCCAGCACTATGGGAGAACCCTCCTTCACCATTCCATCCTCTGTAACAATGCAAAAGCCCTTGATTTACTTCTCAAATTTGGGGCTGACGTAGATTGCATAGTGAAAACTACCCGTAAATCTTCATTTTATCCAATACACATGGCTGCCCGACTTGGATTTACGAGAATTGTTCAATGCCTGGTTAATGCTGGCTGCCATCTCAACTCTCTAACAGACTCTGGTGATACAGCTTTAATGATCTCTATTAGAGGTAATCATGAGGAATGTGTCAGATTGCTTGGATCTACTGGAGCAGATTTTGGTTTAGTCAATGCTGCTGGTCAGTCTGCAAATTCAATTGCTGAATCAAACCGCTGGAGACTGGGTTTTCAACGTGCTGTGTTAGATGTAATCCGATCGGGGAAGATTATTAAAACAAGCAACCAATCGATCTTCTCTCCGTTAATGTTTGTTGCTCGTGCTGGTGATGTTGAAGCCCTAAAAATACTGATAGCTCAATCAGATATAGATATTGATTATCAAGATAATAGTGGCCAGTCAGCATTGATGGTTACAGCAGTGGAAGGCCATGTGGAAGCCTTCCGCTTGCTTGTTTATGCAGGAGCAGATGTTAAGTTGCGTAACAAATCAGGTGAGACAGCAATTGGCTTATCAGAATTGAACCACAACTGCGATCTCTTTGAGAAGGTATTACTGGAATACGCACTTGAAAAGGGTAACCATGGAGCAAGAGGGTTCTACGTGCTGCATTGTGCAGCCCGTCGTGGGGATTTAGCTGCAGTTCGTCTCTTAACAAATAGAGGCTATGACGTCAATCTCCCGGATGCAGAAGATTATACCCCAATCATGTTGGCAGCAAGAGAAGGACATGGAAGCATGTGTGAGCTACTAATCTCATGTGGTGCCAGATGTGATCTCAAGACAGCACGAGGAGAAACAGCCCTTTCGCTTGCTAGAAAGAGTGGTGCTGGAAGTGAAGCAGAAAAGGTAATATTAGACCAGCTTTCACGTGTTCTTGTTTTGAATGGTGCCAGTATACGTAAGCACACGAAAGGTGGAAAAGGTGCACCACATGGGAAGACAATGAAGATGATTGCTGCAGCAGGAATTTTGCGGTGGGGGAAATCCAGCAGAAGGAATGTAGTATGTAGGGACGCAGTGATTGGCTGTAGCCCAGTGTTTACGAAGAACAGAGAGAGGAAAGGTTATGATGGTAATGAGAAAGGAGTATTCAGGGTTATAACTACAAAGAACAAGGATTTTCACTTTGTGTGTGAAAGTGCTGTGGAAGCCGAGCTGTGGGTAAGAGGTATTAAACTTGTGACGAGGGAAGCTATCTTCGGCAAGAAACAAAGTGAGAGTGAGAGTGAGAGATGATGAGTTATGTTAGTGTTACTGTAAAATATGTTTGGGGCAAAGTACTTCATCTCGAAGTACTATGGTTTATAGCTTTTTTGTTGTTTCTTGTCGATTTAGAGTATGTAAATGTTTCTTTTCCACAATCTTGTAAGCTTAGAATGTTTTTCTATTGAAAGAGAAACATTATGAAGTATTTCTGCAGTTGAATTCTCATCTTCTACATATTAATAGATTATCAATAGGCTTTTATCTGCTAATTTGAAGGCGTTTTTGGGAAGGTGCACGGTAGAAAAGTTACATTTTACAGTGGTTGAGCAAACGGTCATTACTTCTGTTGGGCTTTGAATAGAGAACATGCATCAGCTCTCTCTATGAAAGGAGAAGACAAAGGCCAAGCTATTGATTCTGTATAGACTGAGACATGCTGAGTTATATAATAGCTGAGGATAGCTACATGTTTCATTTCCGACTGCTGTATTCCGAAAGCTTATTAGGTATAAAATGCAGTAGCTAGTGTAGTTAGCAGAATCACATTATGAAGTTAATTGCCAAAATGCAACCAAGTAATGTTTCAATTCAATAATTGAAAAAGTTGGACATGAATTACAAAGTGCTGTGAGTAACAAATTTGTCTGCACGTTTTATGATCGGCTAATAACCGTAACATTAAACCAAACCATGTATCTAAACAGCAATCATACATATTTTCGTAGGTGACATCTCAAGTCTCAACCCAATTTTCAAACATCAAACCATCAAAACTTCGCAAGAAGAAACTTATGAAGGGAATAAAAGTATTTAACTACCGAGTTCTATTTAATCTTGGAGAGCTTTCTATAAATATTGAAGTTTGATCCACTCCGTGAATTGATTATCTCCCTCCTGTCAAAATGTTGGCAAGCTTGGAATACCCAAATAAAAAACTACACTACTCCATTTCATTATGAAGGAGTATTTATCTCCTTCTCCTTCGCTTTGCACATATCTTCTGCTGACTTGCTGTATTTCTTATTCATCTCGTCAATCTGAAAAAAAATATAAAAAAAAATCATCTCAGACGGTCAGACCGCTTCCATTACAAAAAAGAAGAAAAGAAAACCTAGTCTCTTGAGTGTCTCTTTAAAGGATACTCACTTCTTTCTCCAGTCTTTTCAAGTCATCCTTGGGCATACTTGAAGAAGCTTGCTTTATCGTATCAATGGCCTGTAAAAGCAATGTGTTCACATGGTAAAAGTTGACTGAAATTAAGGCTGAATATCCAGGGATGGACCATTCGCCAAGTCTAACTGAAAAGCTTATACCATTACCAAGGGACGGTGGTAATACATAAATACTTATTTCCTTCATGATACAGAACGGTGTATCAATTGCCAGGAAAAACAACAATATACCTTTTGTCGAGCCCTTCTAATACTAAGCTTAACATCTTCTCCAGCTTTGGCAACCACCTTACACATTGCCTGGTTAAAAACCCAACATGTTAGGAAGAGGTGATCAGTTATATAGATAGCATTTTAAAAAAAAAAGAGAGAGAAGATTAACAAGACCAAACTCACCTGCATAGTTTCCTTGGTCATCCTGTCAAAGGTGTACAGAATCCCATTGAATGTTAGAATTAGATTCACAGTTCCAACTTCTGAACTAATACAAACAGAACTTACGTAGATTGGAAACTTACGGAGGGATAGGTACAATTAGTCGATCGCCATCCACTTTTGGATTTATACCTAAAGGACATTCACGAAGAGCGTTTTCTACCGGCTTCATAAGAGTCTGAAAATTTTCACTTTCATAAGATGCATGTCAAAAACAAACCAGCAACTGTAGAAGCTTAAGCAACAGTGAAGTATAATTGGACAATATAACTAGTGTAACACATGATAATGATGAAAACGGAACTGTGCATCAATATCATGGGGTTCGTAAATGATTGCTTGTTCGAATAGCTTGTTGTAAAGGGTTCATAGGCTTGGAACGAGGATGGAATATACAAAAGAAGTGGTAGAAAAGAAGATACATTTGAATGATTATGGTGTACCAAAAGTAGATAAGCAACAAGATATTTGCTCATAAACGTAACTCTAATAATCTTGTTGCTCATTATATCTTCTTTTTACCACGTCATGCTCCATAGGATTCAGATTTTGCTAATGTAGCTAAACTGCAATTGAGAAAATTGTAGACATGATCGTCCCAACAATAAAAAATTGAGATAGAACTAAGATTACTTCCACAGTATTCTCAATTGTGGTGAAGCCACACGAGCATAATCTAAGCCAATGCCTAATTCCTACCACAATTTGTCCAACTCCTCTGATTTACTGCGTATGAACCCTTACAAGAGCACGATAACAAGTTTCTCCTAGCTCACACACCAATCAAAGAGGGAGAAGAAGAGCAAATATAGCAAAACAGTAAAAAGTGCATCATCACATGTTAGAATTAAATTGTGTTGAAAACAAACTGCTGCTCAAGTGGAAATAAATAAGGTACAGCTAAATTACCTTAGGATCATACGGTGATATAGAGATAGTTTGTGCATCTAAGATAGAAACAGCACAAACACGGTTCAGAAACATCTTTCCACTGCTTGTCTCGACAAGAAGATGATCAACAAGTCCTGTAAAAAGATGTCCCAAATAATCACATTACAAAAAAACCAACTTCCCGAAAAACTGATGAAATTACACAAAAGTAAAAGTATAGTTACCAGTAGATGCTCTATTAGTTCTAAGCTGACTTAATTCTTTAGACAAAGAAACTTGAGCTGCTTCCATCAAAGCTGAAGTATTTGCTTTTAGACTAGGTCCAATATCTACTCCTTCTGCTGTACTTCCACTATCACTATTATTCTCTACAAAACAAAACAATTAACCCATATCAACATTCTAATGAAAGCAGTGATTCAAACGTAAAAAAGAAAACCCGTTTTAAGGATTCAATCTTTATCAATAAAATGAATTTCTGCACAATTCTTTAGACATAAAACAACATTCGATCAAACGAATTTCCAAGAAATATTGGATCTTTAATTGATCAACTTACTTGATTTCTTTCCTTTAGCAAACCCTCTTCGACATTCTTTAAGAAAATCAATCCCGAACCGATTTGAAGGCTGAAGATGTCCGTAAAGAGAGGTTTCTGAGATAACATTGGATTGATTGGAATTTGACGAAGAAATGTATGAAATCTCTGCACAACGAAATGATGAATTTAATACGAGAAAGTTTCTTGCAGAGATAATTCCACGTCTCAGTGAAATCGCCATTACTAGGGTTTCTGAGTCTTTGTCACACTGAATGAAGAAAGGAGGAAGGTTTTTGTCAAAGCAGAGGAGGGTTTAGTAAGTTTCAACAATTTGAGCGTTAATTACGATATTGACACTGTTGTATTTATCTCAAATGACTAAAATACCAACAAGAGTTTCGTTAATTACAAAGTTGCCATTAATTGCATTATCCAAAGGAAACAAAGAGAGCTGCCCATTCTGATATTTTTATATATTTATGATGAGGAGATGAGATTTTTTGAGAAGGGTGGAATTTTTTGATTTCATTCTGATTCGTTCATTTTCTCAAGATTGATACAAAAAATGAGAGCTTTCTCAGCTATACAGACTTCTCCAAAGTGGTGTCCTTTACCAAGGGGAGCATTTTCAATCACTAAAAGGTACTTCCTTTTGTCTCTTGATTCTGTTCCTGAAACTTCATCTAGTTAACAAAGCTTTTAAGTGTGGTGCTCAATGTTCTTCTATCGTGTTGTCTTATTATTTGATTGCTTCTTTGTTAGTAGAAAGATGGAATCAGAGATATTAATCTGTCTATGTTGATTCTGAATATATTTATTTTGGGGTTGTTAACAATGAAAAACATGTGAAGTTGGTTCAATCTCATTAGTTATCAGACAGTTTCTTCGATGATTGTTGGCAACAATTTGTTGCGAAGTCAGTATTTCAATGTCGTGAGTAGTCCTTATACGTTTCGAAGTAATGTTGGGATTAATAATAGTCCCACATTGGAAGAGGGGATTCCATGAACCTTCTATATATCAGATA
>JAJJMA010134988.1:0-10967 GCA_023529015.1 Papaver nudicaule
ATGCAAAATTACTCTTGCAACCTCCTCGCCAAAAACCACCATCAACAACAGTTCACACAAATAACTAGATGGGTGTTGTTTCGCTGTGAAGTAGAAGGTCTTGCAGACTACTATGCGTGAGTACTACTTATATTTGAGAGTTAATGTATGATTATTACTTCTTATGTTGGTACTAATTGCCCTCACATCTAACTGGTTTGCAGTGAATATTGTGAGGAAATTTCACTGAATACAAGCGGGAATGGGATATCGAGCACCAACAGCGAAGTAGAGCGAAAAACAGATTTGATAGGGTGGTTGTATAGAAAGGTAAATATGCTAGAACTATAGTAAACATGCTAAGATTATTTTTGATCTTTGTTATACTTGAGTTTCTGCTTTAGTGTATTGTTTGGGTGCGAATAAATTCACACCCGAAGCACGATTGATTGATGATGTTTTACCCTCCACTTCATGAATAAGATGGGGAGGAACCTGCAAAACAAACAAAAAGGGGCTCCGACGCCCAAGTAAGTAAGAGATTTAGGTGCAGGAGTTTTTAGGGTTGGATGATCATACCTTTTGGGGATTAAATCCCCTGTATTTATATAGAGAATAGACATGGCCAGGAAGACATCTAGAAGCTTCTAGACTCTTCTTTTGGGCCTATTAGCGGGCTTTGGGCAATTTATATAGGGTACACACATCGCCCCCTCTTAACGTCCAACTTGTTGTGGGGTTAAGAAGTTTGGATTCCCTTTTGCATTAACGGCCCGCCCCCAAGCATGAGTTATGGTGTCGTAGTAAACCGTAATTCGCCCCCACTATTTGGGAAGATATTGCAAAGACGCCCCCAACTGTACCTGCAATAAAATTGCTCGTTTGCTAGGCGAGACTTTTTGCCATGTAATGGTCTTTTGATGCTCGTGAGCTAGACGAGACTTGAGTTGAGTGCTTGCTGCTTGGTAAGACTTTCGTTGTGTACCTTTCATCTTTAAAGGCTTTTTGTAGTGTACTTGCAGCTTGGCAAGGCTTTTTACTCGCAACGTAACAAGGCTGAAGCGCTGGCCCCTTGGGCTGTCTAGCTGTTTGCTTGTGTAGTACGAGACTTTGGACCAACTACGATTGTTGGGCTCGCGGTTGAGACGAGACTTTGTGCTTGCACTGAGACAAGTCTTTATACTCACGTGCAAGGTGAGATTTTATGCTTGCGATAAGAGCAAGGCTTAAGTGTGCTCACGTGCAAGGTGAGACTTTAGTTGCTTGCGATGTGATGCAAGGCTAAACATTGAAGGGGTCTGAGCAATCATCTCCTCTATACTGTAGGGAATCAAAAGACGATTCTAACGAGCCAAAAATCACTCAATTCAGATGAAAAACGAAGGAGATATCGACAGAACAAGATAGTGTACGTGCGCGCGCGTGACTAGGTCATATTTCGATGAAATGTCAAGGCTGACTGGACAAAATCCGTTGATATGGCAGCGCTGATTGGACCAAAACAATGACATGGCATGGATGATTGGATCAAGATTGATGACATGGCAGTGATGACTAGTCAAAACTGATGATGTGTCAGTGCTGACTGTACCTACGTTGCTGACATGGCGAAACTGTGTGTAATACAGTTGATGACGTGGCGTAGAACACTGAACCGCCCTTGCTGACGGGTCGCAGCTGACTCAACAGTTATTACTGACGTGTTGTTGCTGACTCAGTATTCTTGATAACGTGGCAGCCTGATTGTGCCTCTTTTGATGACGTCGCACACGCTGATTGTGCAACACATAAGGACCACTTGATTACTGCTAGATGGTAGGCTGGATTGATTGAACGATCAGGATTCATCAGATCTGAAGATGGACGTGAGGTCAGATCTGTGCGGCTTAACACGATGCTGGATTAGATAAACAGGCCAGATTTGCTAGATCTATGCTGGACGAGATTGAATGATTTATGCAACGCTTATATCTGTTGCTTTCCTGTGGATTTCTGCGACCTTTCGGATGCCTTTTTCGCGACGCTTTCTGCTGCTGTTTTCGCGACGCTTTTTGGTGAACCCTAAAATTGGGTTTTTTGGTAGGGATTCATGCACGTTTTCCTAGATTTTTCTTATACTTTTCTCAATGGAAAAACACGATTCTTTCACACGAATCCCCTTAGTCGGCGCCAATGTTTGGGTGCGAATAAATTCACACCCGAAACACGATTGATTGATTATGATATATTGATGATGATATATTGATGATGTTTTACCCTCCACTTCATGAATAAGATGGGGATGAACCTGCAAAACAAACAAAAAGGGGCTCCGACGCCCAAGTAAGTAAGAGATTTAGGTGTAGGAGTTTTTAGGGTTGGATGATCATACCTTTTGGTGATTAAATCCCCTGTATTTATATAGAGAATAGACTTGGCCGGGAAGACATCTAGAAGCTTCTAGACTCTTCCTTTGGGCCTATTAGCGGGCTTTGGGCAATTTATATAGGGTACACACATGTATATTGTAATATCCTTGTTGGCATAAAATCGTTGATTATTTGCCTTGAACTGACAAGTACTGTATTGCTTGCAGTTGGTTCAAGAAGGAAAAAATGAACTCCAAATTGTGGCGTTATGCAAAAGGTCTTGTTGGAGCGAAAGAATATAACAAGTATCGGGTTAATGGTTTTACATTTGTACCCAAGTCCCATGAGCTAAATCGCGTTACAAAAGATAGCGATGTTTTCATGGAAGCAACAACAACAACATATGTGGCAAGTCGTAAAGATAAAAACCCCGTTGAGGATGTGACCAAGTGGTATGGTGTAGTAAATCAGATATTGGAGCTTGACTACACGGACTTTAAAGAGGTGGTATTTTATTGTGATTGGGTGAAGGTGGAGAAAAGGAGTCGTGGGTGTAAACTCAGTGCTGATGGGATCCTTTTACTGGTTAACTTGAAAAACTTTAGGAGTTCTCAGAGTTACTTTGATGAACCTGCGATACTTGACTTTGAGGCATCTCAAGTCTTCTATTCAACAGATTTAAATGATCCGGATTGGTCTGTCGTGCTTCACTCAAAGAAGCGTCTAACCATAGAAGCAGATGACTTACTGAAGTCGCAGTTCGGAGAATTCCAATCGATTTTTGCTGATGAACCCCATTTGAGAGATTTGCTAGAACTGTGCCGTAAGTGACATCTGTGGCTTGTGCTGTGAACTTTTATTTGGTTATCATATTAGAGTATATTTGTACTGGGCTTAATGTTGTACTGCTTGTGCTTGTTGGTTACCATATTATAGTCTTTTTGAGCCCTCAGATTCAGTCTTGTGTTGTTTAAACTCATGTTTATTGGTCATCAGTGTGATTTGTGTGATTTTAGTCATGTGATGTTTGAACAGCAGCAAAGCATAAATATTGTTGTACTAATATTTCTCTTTTTTTTTTGTGCAATACAATGGAACAACATCAAAGCATGAATTCTCGAGCTACAACTTCGCAGCATCAAAGCATGAGTTCTCGAGCTACAACTTCGCAACATCAAACCATGAGTTCTCGAGCTATACAACTTCGCAGAACGACGGGAGTAGCGCTTCTACAGCAAAACCAAAGACTAAGGTCGGGCTCAGCATTGCTGGCAAGCCACGTGATTCTTATGCTAACAAATTCTCCACCAGGGCAGGAGATATTATACGACGTCATATTCTTATTAACATAGAAGACTGGAGGAACGTGCCGGATAACTTCAAAAATGATCTCTGGAATTATTTGATGGTATGTCTACTCATTTTTGCATTATTGTGATTTGTGTGATTTTACAACCAGTGAGGAGTTGTACTTATGTTGTCATTAATATGTATCTTGTACATCTAGAATTTGAGTTTCCGGTGAATCATGTACGCTCAGTTATAGAAACAAGATTTCCACCACTGTGGAGGAGATACAAGTATGACTTAAGGGGTGTCATTTTAGGAGAAAATCGCCGAAAGAAACCCAAGAAGAGACCTGCAGTAGTTGGTGAGGAGGAGGAGCAACTAAATGGAAGACGACCAATTGAGCTCACTGATGAACAATGGGAAGCTTCAAAACTGAGAGTTCCGGATGGGATGGATAAACATATTTGGGAGGAATTTGTTGAGCATGAGAGAAACCCTAAGAAGATTGAAAGATGTGCTAAGAATGCTGAATATCGTAATATGCAAACGATCTACCATACACTTGGGCGATGCTCTTACAACAACAAACAATATAAACTAGTAAGTATAAGCTCTGTTAATAGTTACTATGCTCTGTTTTAACGGTTAGTATGCTCTGTTTTAATTTGATGCTAATTGCCGCGTAGGACAAAGATTCAGTTGTCAAAGCTATACCCAAAGCCACAACATACAAGTGGTTGATGGGACACCAACGACCAGATGGGTCTGTGCATCCAGTGCGATCGAGGCACATGTAAGCACACTTTGTTTCTCATAATAAGTCTTATTTTTCTGTTAATATTTGTTGTTGATGCTAACCAGCGGCATTTCTTTTATGAAAATGTAGAAGAAAGTGTGAAAAAACAGGGGTACCGAAATACTACCAACTTTTCGTTTGGGCTCGTGAGTCTTATGGTCAGATTTGGACGATCTCAAAAATCAATATCCAGATCTGTTTAACCTGAGTTTGGATAACAAGTGATCAGTCCGACGCAAGACAGAGTCTTAGTAAATCCTTTGGATGGATTGGGGACAACGATCAGGTTAACAATAACGTACTTCTTGTGTTTGCTTTAATTATATAATCAGAGAATACAATGCGTAAAGTAAAGCACACAAGACACCAGAGATTTTTTTAACGAGGAAAGTACAACCTCTAGAAAAACCTCGGGACCTCGTCCAGATTGAACACCGCATAATACAAACTGTCTACAAACACTAGCCTACTATCTGACTTCGGTCTGGGATGTAGCAGAAACCAATTCTAGCCCTCAAAGCGAACTGGCTATTGTCGCACTCCTTACGTCTCTAGATCCCCCACAGATCGTCATGCTCTTGATTCCCCTAGCTGACGTCCTTTACAAGCCTAGGAGTTGCTTTAACCGATGTTAAAGGCTTGTGTCAATAATCCGGCTTTGCAACCTCAATTATCAATTGTATGTTTGAACCGTCCTCTACCAGTTTGACATACACAAAGTGACTTCCTTCGGATTGCTCCAGGTCATACGCAAATCTACTTACAAGCAGGGGCTGACAAGTAAACCGAGTAAAATATGCCCAACTTGTCTCTACCTCAGTTGTAAAAAGAATCACTTAAGAAACTTATACAACCGGAGCTAACCAGGTCTTACAACACCAAGTGCAGCCGTGCGTTGCTTCCTTTCAACCCTGTGTGTAACATATCAGTTCTTGAATGGCCTTATTGCAGAAGAGAAGGACCGTAGAATAGACAAGAACGTGATCAGATTACGAAGGTTACAGGTTAATCTTATTTCAACCACTAAGGTCTCAATCTCCTACTTGTGCTTCCCAACTCTCAAGAGAAGTCTTTATAGTCGTTAGGTAAATCCCACAGAGGAACTGCTACCTAATAGAGGATGATTATACCACAACAAGCTTTCACCTAAGTGAAAAGAGTTTACGATCAATTCCAAAGAGAAATTTCACGTATGCTTGATGCTTGTGGTTTTTCGTCCTGAAACCCTCTATTTATAACACTCAAGATAGGTTTCTTAGGAATAAAGCAACTAGTTACTTGTCCCACAAGTTTGGGAAACCCTTAACTTGCAAACCAAGTAAATACAGATTTATCTCAATTGGAATTCATTAAACATTTATCTGCCAAGTGTTTTGTTAGCCCAAAAACACTTCAAGATAGAAATCCAACAGACCAGAGATAATCTTTATCTTATTGACTCATTGAGATTCGTTAGATGGACCACATAAGATATTTCGTGATAACCAAGTCCAACTAAGAGATAAAGGAGTCAGAGTTTAACCCGTGTGAAATTCCAGAAGAATATCCACGTGGACGGTTCGGGAACCGTCCTTCTGAATTACGACCAAATACATCGAATCTGTGGTTCACGTACATGTAAGTGTATAAATTGATGTTTTGGAACTCAGGAGTGAAATCCGGAGTCACTGTTCACGAACCGGTTGGGGAACCGTCGTGACTCAGAATTAGGGTTTACCTGGATCCGCTGGAAGTTCTGGGATGGGCCAGTACTTAGACATGTTATACGCCCTCAGCTATAATCCACTGGACTCTTGCTCAAGAGTACTCCTTTAGATTCACCCATATCCTACAAGTGATTTGCAAGCAAACCATTGCTATGGAGAGATGGTATCGAATCTATATCATGCATTCTTGTAACCTTAGTATTTGTTGACAAGAACACGATTCTTGTCAACAATTCTTGTAACACATGGTTATGTTGACAAGAACATAACCATTCTTGTAACACATGGTTATGTTGACAAGAACACGATCTCAATCGCTATTAGTATCTCTACTTAAGTAGCCGACTATTTCGAAAGATAGAATAAGTAGAATAGAAGAATTTCCGTAAAAGTCATAACTCCTACTAACCTTTTGTCGATGAAGAATAATTGATGTCTTCTTTGTCTTTACAGTCTTCGTCTTCAAGGTCTCTACTACTTTGTTTATATCCCAATTCTGAAATCTAAACTCTAGTAGACTAGATCAAGATTGTGTTTTGACACCTAAAACTGACAACTAGCTTGACATACCAACGCTAGTGGGTTTGACCGGACAATGCCCTAACAATCTCCCTCTTTGTCAATTTTAGTGACAAAACCAAGTTACATATGGATTCAAAAGATATACAATTAAGTACTAACCAGATGTATCTTGATTTCTTGAATTCTTTAACTTCTCCCTTGAGTCTTGATGTGTTCGTTTAACTTTTGTTGATGAATTCGTAGACAACACTTACAACATATCCAGCTCAAACAACCACAAAGGTACGCTCAAGCTTACATGGGTTAATATGCTAATCCCACATGTTGTTTGTGCAAAGAGTAAGAATCTGTGCAAACTTTAAAGTCCGTGTATCAAAACTTTTAAAGTGATTCTACTCATACCTGATACGAAGCTTCTTCTTAACTTAATTACTCCCCCTTACTTGATACTTTGAAAAAGTACAACAAGTAAGCACATGATGTTCTCCCCCCCTATGGTTATGAGCCACAAAAACAAGAACCATATGTATTCTCCCCCTATTTGTCACAAAAATATGACAAAGTAGTTTGAGACTAGGGTTTCAAACCTAAAAACCGGCCAAGTTAAGTACTCGCATACCAGTTTAAGATGACATGACTAGGAAATCAGAACAAAGATTTCTAAGTCAATTCATCTTTGGAGAAATATAGACACACTTTTCTCCTAATATTCCACATCCACGCTCCCCAAAAAGATTTGTTATTAAGCGCAAGCTCAGTTAAGAACTCTCCCCCATGTGGTGTTATTCAATAAAGAACAACATACAAAGCCTAACTTGGACAAACAATTTAATGTATCCAGATTTCCTTTGTTCATAGTCTCTTTTCCTTAGCTAGATTTTTGGAAAAGAGTATATGATTCCGAGTTTGTGAAACCCTAAAAAATCATACAATCAAAAGTTTCTTAATCGTGAGAAAAAGCTTAACTTTTGTAAATCGACGTTAATGTTTCCTTTGTCATGTGAGTCTCTCCCGAGATTTATGAGACCATGTTTATAATTGGATGAACCAAAGTGTAACATGATGTCTCTTGTGAATTTTCCTGTATACTTGAACGTTTGATAGATAAAGCATAAGCACAAATGCTAAATTTAAACTTTAAGCAACATAACATCAAAAAGTATCAAAGTTAATACAGACGATGTTCCAATGGAAATAGTTCACACAACACAAAGCAAAGTTTAACAAAAGCATAAAGAAATAAAATAAATCACTCCATATCCTCGTCGTCTGTTGGAACGGTATGCTCGTTAATGATCTGAAACATGGCAGAAAAAATTTAAGGATCAACATGAGTAGCTGCAAGGTTAACTGCCTGAGCGTATCCATCGCACTTGGTTTGGAGTCTGTGTACTCGAGCCTCAAGTTGTGCCATGCGAGGATCTGGTCCGACCATCTGACCTGATTTTCTTATCTTGTCAATACTTTTCTGTTCAAAGAGCATTGGGCCAGCTTCCTTGGGTCCGAACATGCTAACCTTGAATCTTTTGCAGATTTCTGTAGCTAAGCTGGGAAAACCAAGATTCCTCTGTTTGTTTTCAGAGATCTTGATCATCTGTCTAATGATAGTGCCACAGAAATCAATTGGACCATTTCCTTTGTGAAGATGATAAATTAGCTCAAACATGTCTCTATTCCACTTGTCCTTGCTCAAGGTGACAGGAGTAAGATTATGTGCAGCTAAAATACCAAGAACCTTCAGCTCAGGCTTAATTCCATTGATAGGAGCCTTGACATCTTTCCACTGTGGGCTGAATTCCAGCACCCCCTTGGCAAGCTTGTGATCAGACGGGCATCTACCTCCTATCTGTGGAAGTGTGAAGTCAAATACAGGGCTCTGAAGTATAATTGGTCCCTTGTTAACTTTGAAAACTCGTTTACCAATACAAGTCTTGAAACTACACTGATCCATTTTGCATTCATGCATGTTGGCGTAGAACATTCGAACAACAAAAGGAAAGTTGTCGACATACATGCCCTCATGAATGAAACCCCAAGCCAAATGATCCATAAAGGGTGGATATGATGCAAGTGTTTTTCGGTCTAGTTTCCTTTCAACAGTGAAGTTTCGTCTCTTCACATATTCAGCTCTGACATCATCGCTGATGAAAGGCATACTCAGGCCTGGATCATGGGACAATTCGTGAACCGTCTCAGACATAGTTTCTTCATCAGATGACCAAACATCTTGTTCATCATCACTATCATTCACATCAAGAGCCCTACTGGTTGAGGCTTGGTTTCTAGTACTTCTTCTAGACATGATATCAAAGAAAGAGATAGCTAAGAACACATACTTGATGATTTCTCTCAAAATACAAAGAGATAACAAGAATAATTTGTAACCCCTTCAATGATTTTTCACCCCGCTTGTTTTGGTACCAAGATGGAGCAAAACGGTTCCCGAACTTTGAAGATCTTAACAGCAGCAGTAGACAGCCATTAGAGTTTCTCTAAAACCTTAAGAAGAATATGAGGTAAAGAAGAAGACTCGACAGACCTTATCTAAAGAATTCGGGTCAGGCCGGTTCGTGAACCGGGGCATGGGTTTTTGGACAACCCAGTTGACACGGACTAGTCCTGTGGGCTATTTTAGAACCGGTTCTAGAGGTTCCTAGGCTTCACATGTGTGAGTCACACATGTATTAGTCAATTAGGGATTCTCCATTGATTTTGACAAGTTCCTAGGTTGTTTTTAGGACATTTTCTTTTGTATTTTGACTTTTGATGACTAAGATCTAATGGAGCAAGGCTCTACACTTAGAAATATTTAGTATGTGAGAAATTATTCCAATCATGCTCATTTTATCAAGAATAGATGGTTATACTTAATATTTAGGCATAAAATACTTTCACGTCCCCAGGAAAGAATTTATTTCCAGTTTCTTATTAAAACTGAGG
The DNA here is from genome assembly GCA_023529015.1 of Papaver nudicaule. Lineage (NCBI taxonomy): Eukaryota > Viridiplantae > Streptophyta > Magnoliopsida > Ranunculales > Papaveraceae > Papaver > Papaver nudicaule. The sequence continues at coordinate 9,582 of JAJJMA010134988.1, forward strand.
GATTTTGGAATTTATTCAATTTAATTCTTTCTATTCCAAAATCGAAAGTATTTTTCTCAGAATTTAGATAATTTAATATCCTTTTATCTGAGAAGGGTTTATGAAAGAATTTATAACCCTTATGCTTTGCCCTTGTTAACTGTGCACAGTTTTTTACAAAAGGACGATTTTGGCAAAGCTTTTATATCTGTTATCCTGATTGACAAAGAGTAAACTTTTCCTTGAGTGGGGGCAGGATTTTACAGATATCCCTTTGGTGTGAGTTTCATCAATGTGTAGAACACACATTTGATCAAGAATATCATTCATGGGTTTCTCATCAAAAAGGGTGTTGATAGTATATTGATCTTGACATTTTTCATAAAAAGACGCTTCAGTCTCTTTAATAAGTTGATCAATATCTATTATTTACTTCAACATATGCATTTTTCTCTATGACCTTATTCAGGCGATTTTGAGACTCTTCTTCTCTCATAAGATAAGTCTCCAGGTCATGAGAGATACTGTCAATCTGCTTTTCAAGATTGATGAAGCCATCAATAGACTTAATACCTCTTGGAGGAATGCTAAGGAGTTCTCTTGCTGATATGATGAGACCTGGCAGTGAATCTTCTGCATCATCATCTTTAGCATTTGTTAATACGTTACAAGCGTTTAGGCTTTGTTCCATAACTCACAAGCCGCGATAAACACAGACTGTTGCGTCTTTTATGTGTTCACCGGCTCTGATACCAATTGAAAAAGCAGGGGTACCGAAATACTACCAACTTTTCGTTTGGACTCGTGAGTCTTATGGTCAGATCTGGACGATCTCAAAAATCAATATCCAGATCTGTTTAACCTGAGTTTGGATCACAAGTGATTAGTCTGACGCAATACAGAGTCTTGGTAAATCCTTTGGATGGATTGGGGACAACGATCAGGTTAAGAATAACGTACTTCTTGTGTTTGCTTTAATTATATAATCAGAGAATATAATGCGGAAAGTAAATCACACAAGACACCAGAGATTTTTTTAACGAGGAAACTACAACCTGTAGAAATACCGCGGGACCTCGTCCAGATTGAACACCACACAATACAAATTGTCTACAAACACTAGCCTACTATCTGACTTCGGTCTGGGATGTAGCAGAGACCAATTCTAGCCCTCCAAGCGAACTGGCTATTGTCGCACTCCTTACGTCTCTAGATCCCCCACAGATCATCACGCACTTGATTCCCCTAGCTGACATCCTTTACAGGCCTAGGAGTTGCTTTAACCGCTGTTAAAGGCTTGTGTCAATAATTCCGGCTTATCAACCTCAATTATCAACTGTATGTTTGAACTGTCCTCTATCAGTTTGACATACACAAAGTGACTTCCTTCGGATTGCTCCAGGTCAT